>ML259539.1:54387-99409 GCA_005239495.1 Nicotiana undulata | reverse complement strand
AAACAGAACTCTTGAAGACATGGCAAGAACCATGCTTCGATCAAGCAAACTACCTCACAGCTTTTGGGCAGAAGCAATTACCACTTCATGTTATATTATCAATAGATGCATGACCAGACCTCTGGTAGAGAAAACTCCCTATGAATTACTTAAAGGGAGAAAGCCCAACATATCCCATCTTAGGGCTTTTGGATGCAAGTGTTATGTGCATAATAATGGCAAAGATTCTTTAGGAAAATTTGATCCCAGAAGTGATGAGGGAGTGTTCTTGGGATATTCTACACATAGCAAAGCTTATAAAATATATAATAAAAGAACTATGTGTGTAGAAGAAAGTGTACATGTTGTCTTTGATGAAACTAACACTTTATCTGAGAGACGGGAACCAGAAGATGAGGAGCTTGGACTGGTGAGGAGCAATGACTACATTGAAGCACCTATGGCAAATGGAACAGGTGATGGACCAGATTCATCAACCCCACGCAACTCGACAGGGGGAATTCCTCATGAAAATATTGGCCCTGATCCTATTCCACAACAACAAGACAACATGGAACAATCCAGAAGTGAACAATTGGTTCTCAAACCACATAGATATAAGAGTTCTCACCCTCTTGAGAACATCATAACAGACTTGAGATCTGGAATCAAAACTAGATCCTCCTTGAAAAATTTGTGTGCGTTTGATGCATTTCTATCCTTGATTGAACCAAAGGACATTGTTGAAGCCCTGAAAGATGCTGACTGGGTAACTGCTATGCAAGAGGAGCTGAATCAATTTGAGAGAAGTCAAGTATGGGACTTGGTACCCAGGCCACTAGACAGATCAATAATTGGCACCAAGTGGGTCTTCTAGAATAAACTCGATGGGGATGGAACTGTTACAAGAAACAAGGCAAGACTGGTTGTTCAAGGATACATCTAAGAAGAGGGGAATTAATTATGATGAGACCTTTGCTCCTGTGGCAAGATTGGAGGCAATCAGACTTCTTATAGCATTTGCTGCACACACGGAATTCACTTTGCATCAGATGGATGTCAATAGTGCCTTTCTCAATGGCTATTTGAAGGAAAAGGTATTTGTAAAACAGCCTCCTGGTTTTGAAAGTAAAGAATCACCTGATCATGTATATAAACTTGACAAGGCTCTGTATGGTCTCAAGCAAGCACCTAGAGTTTGGTACGAGATATTGTCAAAAATCCTGTTGGAACATGGGTACAAACGAGGACAAAATAGACAGTACTTTGTTCTTAAAGGAAAAGGGAAAAGATCTTCTGATTGTACAAATATATGTTGATGATATCATATTTGGGGCAACAACTGAGAAGCTTAGCAAGGAATTTGCTACATTAATGGGGAGTGAGTTTGAAATGAGTATGATGGGCGAGCTAACCTTTTTCTTAGGTATGCAAATCAAACAAACTCCACATGGACCAATGATTCATCAACAGAAGTATGTGAGAGAACTCCTCAAGAAGTTCAAAATGGAAGATTCAAAGGAGATAGATACCCCAATAGCCACAACTACAAAATTGGATGTGGATGAACATGGTCCATCCGTTGATCAGAAGACGTACAGAGGGATGATTGGGTCTCTACTATATCTTACTGCAAGTAGACCTGATATTGTGTTCAGTGTGGGACTATGTGCTAGGTTTCAAGCCAAACCAAAGGAGTCCCATCTCACTGCAGTAAAAAGAATTTTGAGATATCTGAAGGGCACCACTGATTTGTGCCTTTGGTATCCTAAAGGTACTAATTTTGAACTTGTAGGATATGCTGATGCTGATTATGCAGGTTTCCTGGTTGACAGGAAAAGTACTTCAGGCATGGCTCACTTTTTGGTCTCCTGCCTTGTCTCTTGGGCCACCAAGAAACAAAATTCAGTAGCCTTGTCTACTGTTGAGGCTGAATATGTGGTTGTAGCCTCTTGTTGTGCCCAGTTGCTATGGATCAAGCAATAACTCATGGACTTTGGTATAGATGTGGGATGCATTCCTATTTATTGTGATAACACCAGTGCAATTAGTATGACTAAGAACCCGGTTCATCACAAGAGAACTAAGCACATAGATGTTAGGCACCATTTCCTGAGGGATAACTATGAAAAGGGGATGATCTCAATCGAATTACGTGCCACTGATCATCAAATTACTGATATATTTACCAATGCATTAAGCATGGAGCATTATGAGAGAAACAGGATTGAATTAGGGATGATTAAGATCACCTAATTGAAAAACAAAATGAAAAAAGGGAAAGTTTTCTGGCTAGAAATTTTAATTAGGTACTTAATCAGATTAATCATTGCTCAGTACTATGTCTTTATTGCCATACTCTTCTGCCATGTTAGAATATGATTTCCTAGGTTCTAATGATGTTTCTCTATTTTTGTGAATTGAGGCAAAATAAAGATTTTTAACAGGATGAACCTGGTTCATCCATGCTGGTTTACTTGACTGACAAGGTACGTTTCTCATCTCCATACATGTATTAATTCAAGTATAGTCATACATGAGTAGGACTCTATCCATTAATGGTTCAGTTCAAATTCTCGTACTTACCCAAATAATGAACCAGTTTCAAGAAGCTCCGTCACATTAAATTAGCCTAGTTTTAGGGGGAAAGAAACGGTCTAATCAATGTCCAATCACTGACAGTCCTTAATCGATTAGTATCCTACTTGTGTTAATACACTTCCGTTATAATCACCCCAGCCACAAGTTATAAATAGGCCATCATTACCTATTGTGAATAAAGCAATAGACGAACCCTGTTCAAGTCACTCAACACTCAAATCTCGACTGCCTTTTTCCCTCTCTTTTTTTTCTCTCAAAAATTAAATACCATGTCGTCTGCTTCATCTGATTCTCAAAATCGTGACTACGATGAAGGAGTATATGAGTCTGATTCTCCACCGGTCTACAGTTCTGAATCCTCTGAGACACCTGAAACCCCTCAATACCATGATGCTCTTAAACTTAGACCAAACCCTACCCCAACCCCCAACCCCCGTCGTGTCAAGGTTCTTGCATGCAAATCTGTGGCCTCAGGTTCACGAGAAAAGTTCTTGGAAGATTTATTACAGGCTGAAGAAGAACCCAAACCAGATTCGTCCAGTGAATCGTTCAAATCAGCACATGAAGACGATGCACCTAGTTCGTCCAGTGCTGAGAAAGGTAATACTGAAGTTACCTTTGTGTTAAACTCTGAAAACAGATTTGTGCTGGTGGGGTCTGTGGTGGATGTGGAAGTGCCAAGTAGGCAAGGAAAAACTGGGAAAATTCTTGAGAATGAGGGAGATGCAGGTGTGAGGGGATCTGGGAAGGATGGTTCCACACTTGAAATTTGTGGCCCCATTCTTGAGAATCTTGAAGATGATGTCGTAGTAATAGGTGGAACTAATGAAGTCGAGGAAGCTGCTGCTAGGTTAGAAAAGCTGATGAAGGAGATAGATGAACGCGTTTCTTCTAGGGAAGAAACCTTGGCTGAGAGACTAAAGAAACTGGGGGACTCATACAACCCGAAGAAGAGAAGGACTCCAAAGTCCATCAAGTATAAAGCCTCAGTTTCCTCAAAGAAAAGGAAAACTGATGAATCTGTTGGTGTACCTGTTCCAAGGGTACGAGCTACGAGAAATACTGTTCGAGAAGAAGAGGAGAAGCTGGAAAAAGCTCTGCAAGAGAGCAAAAGAAAGAAGGTAGAGAAAGGGAAAACGAAAGTGGGGGAGCCTGTTGAGGCTATTGCTGTTGATGAGGTGTTGGACCTGGTCCAACAAGAAGAACAGGTTTCTCCAGTGGTGATCAAGACACCCAAGCCCAAAATGGCTAAGACTTCCACAAAGACGTCAGCACCTGTGTCTGCTACCACCATGAGTACATCTCGAGGACTATGTCTAAAGTAAAGTCAAAGAAGAAAGTTCAGATTGTTGAGAGGGATGATGATCCTGAATGGAGTGGAGATGAAGAGAAGGAGGTTGGAGAAGTGTCGACTGATAGAGTTTCCATGTTTGGCAAGAGACATATCTTGAAGGGAAAGTTACTGAAGGATTTGGAGGAGCCGGGTATGAGGTACTTAGTGGATATTCTGGCAGCGCAAGGCTGGAAGGACATGGTCCTTCGCATGGAAGGCAGGCTGGTCAGAAATGAGTTTGTGGAGTTCATGGGGAACGCAAATGTGATTGGAGGAAGGGTTACATCATTGGTCAGGGGAGTTGAAGTCTCCTTTGACGCTCAAGAACTGGGAGTCATTCTAAACATTCCATTTGATGGCTATGATGACTATACAAGGCAAAAATGGCCTTTCTTGGATGGAATGGCCTCAACACTCAACATCACCAGATTCTTTTGTGACAATGAAGAAGAGCCTGAACCCAGGGATGTGTACAAAAGCGAGATGAAGCCTAAACACAAGTTGTTCTTTGAGTTTGTAATTAAATTTATGTTGCCCAGACAAGAACGTAGGCACATTGCCAACTACATGGATCTAACACTCATGGAGTGCCTATACAAAGGCAAGCAGATCAATTGGCCATCTTTAATCATCCAGCTTTTGGACAGAGGGGTGAATGGCACCAAGGCCCATGCAATTCCTTATAGCTTTATCCTTACTGCAGTTCTGGCTCATTTTGGAGTCCCCACAAAGAAGCCTGAAATGGCTACTGCAAAGGATTTCTTTGGGAAGCACACTTTGATGTCATGTGATTACACTGTCAGTACCCCGGCAGATGAACCTGGTTCATCTCGGAAGCAACCAGTCAACAGCAAGGTCCTTACTCTAGTGCAGGAAAGCGAGCAAAAGAATATGGAGATCCTTAGCTTGAAGACTCACTTAGTTGAGGTGGAAGCTGTACGTGATGCTCTCAAAGCTGAATTAGCTAAGGAGAAGGAGAAAAACGAGGGTGTCTTACACCAAATGTTGTCTCTTCTCCAAACCAAGAATCCTGCCTCTTCTGCACCACCCCAGACTTAGGAATTTCTAGAACTATCCCCTCCTATCCTATCAAGTGCCCAGTTCGGGACTGTGTCGAGTGTCTTTTGTTTCTACTTTTAATTTTGTCTTACTCGTGTTTTGGCTGTTTTTGTTTTTAATCTGTTTTGGTGCTGCTAATCCATGTTAATCAATGAAAGCTTGGTGTTTTGAAAAATATCTCTATTTTTTATTTATCTTACATTATTGGTTTCTTGTGTTGATTAATCATGTTTGCACCTGCAGTTGCCTAAATTGGCCATGAGTAAGAATTAATAACTGGTAAGTATCATTTTGTAACTTTTCGATGATGCCAAAAGGGGGAAGATGTGTTGTGTTGTTCAAAAATTTTAAAGTGATATTTATAACCTAATGAACCTGGTTCTTGATGATTAATGCTCACAAATATACAAAGTGTTGGATGTGTATACAGGATAAAAGCACAGAGTTTGTCATCATCAAAAAGGGGGAATTTGTTGGCCCATGTCACTGAATGGGTTTTGAAGATTGACAAAAGGTGTCAAGTTGAACCAGGTCCATCATAGCATACACATCTGAATGAAGCAGTTGGAACAAGAATCGTACAAGTCTAGGAGATATCAGTGATTGCTGAGTATCAAAGAACTAAGAGAATGTCTCCTAATACGAAAAGGTTGCAAACTGATAGAGATGACAGAAGTTGATTTCAGCTAGGACAGAAATAGAGGAAGGAAGTTGAGTTACAATCAAACTCGTTTACCAAGGAAGAGTTGGATCAGAATTGAATCATGGACTCAACAAACGGACTCTATAAATAATCAATGTATTACTGCTGAAAGAAGTGACGCACAAGTACTAAAGTGAATCAAGATCTGAAGCAAAAGTTCCAGAGATATTTTGCAAGAAGAATTGTTGTGCGATACAAAGGCTACAGTTCAACTAGAAGAAATAGTTCCATTATTTCTGTATTGAGTTTAGTTGATTGTAGTAGGAGTTTTAACATTGTATCTTTTCAGCTTACTTAGAAGCAATTGTAATAGGTACACCTTGTTCAAGTTAGAGTTAGCTTGAAATCTGTAGAAATTAGCTAGAGGCTAGTTGATACAAAGAGGATTAGAGTTAGTCCTAGGATTACAAAAGAGTTTATTTTGTAAGTCCGTTTTGGCTCAGAGTTTTAGTGAAGAGTTTGAGAAAATCCTACTGAGGAGTAGGTCGTGGTTTTTTCACCTTTTGAGCCAGGTGTTTTCCACGTATAAAATCCATGTGTCTTTACTATTACTGCTTAATTATTCTACAAACAGTAGTAAGTAGTATACAAAGAAGAACCAGGTTCTTCTTATTAGACAGCACTCGAAAATTTTGTACTGCACAATTAACTTATAATATTGTGTAGTATTGAAGTCTAAAACATCAACCTTCTTCATTACCTAAGGAAGTCACACACACACCATCCACCATACTTTCAACCACACCTAAGTCTAAGAAAAGAAGAGTTAAGACGTTTGCTTGCAATACATTGGCTGAGAGTGAATTATCCAAGAAATTAGACACACAATTGAAAGATAGCCAAGACCAGGAACCCCAGAACTCTGAAGAATCCTGCAAGTATACTACTGAGAGGAAAGGATTGGGTCCTCTAATACAGAACAAGTAACCTCTGGCCTAAATATTGCTACTGAAGTCATTTCTGAGGTCGCTGAGAATCTGGAGAATAAGTTTATTCTGGTTGGATATGTGGTTGATGTAGAATCTTCTGAGTCTAGAAGGATAGGTGGTAAAAATAAAAAGAAAAAGAAAAAGAGAGTGAGGGTTCTCGAAGTGAAGAAATGGGAATGGGTAAAAAAATGGTTGATACTTCACCAACTCCTGATACATGTGTAATGGCTGTTTGTGGAGCAGAATCAGATGAAATGGAGGAAAGTGTGAAGAAAATAGGGGGAAGTGGGTTTGGCGAATCCGCTGAAGGGCTAGTTAAACTTGGGCAATATGTAGATGAACCTGGTTCATCTGTAGAAGAAACCCTCGCAGACCTATTGAAGAAAGTGGTTGAGAGCTACAACCCAGAGAAGAAGAGAACTTCCAAAGCTAAGACCCCTGGCACTGCTAGGGCTAACAAGAAAAGGAAGGCTGCCCCTTCTTATACTGTAGAAATTCCTCCCACAAGATGAAGATCCACAAGAAGTTAGCTAAATAAGAATGAGTCAAATTTGCAAAAAGCCTTAGAAGACAGCAAAGAAAAGCGATTGCAAAAGGGAAGAAGAAGATAGATGAGCCTGTTGAAGTTGTTGACATTGATGAGATGGACCTGGTCCATTAAGATGAAGATGTGATTGAACAAGTGGAGGTTGAGACTCCCAAATCCAAGAAAGACAAGACCTCCACTAAGAAGTCTACTTTTGAGCCAACATCTGCTGAACCATCCACCCTAATAAAAGACCAGGTCTGTTGTGATAACTAAACAAGTAAACATTGTTGAGGTAGAGGAATGGTGTGGAGAAGAGGAAGATGAATCAGACACTAAGAAGGACAAGTTGGCTAAGTTTGGCAAGAGGAAAATTCTGAAGGGAAGACTTCTCAGGGATTTGGAGGAGGAAGGAATGGTGTTGCTATTTGAGGAATTGGAATTGCAAGGGTGGAAGGACATGATCCTTCAGATGGATGCCAGTTTGGCCAGGAGTAAAATTGTTGAGTTTATGGAAAATGCTGAAGTGAAGGATGGAAGGGTTACCAGCTTGGTGAAAGGGGTGCAAATCTCTTTCAATGTGAAGGGGTTGGTTGAAAGTCTAGGAGTACCTGCTGAGGGGTACAATGACTACACAAAGCTTAAGTGGCCAAGCCTAGAAAACCTTCCTACTGCCCTATCCATTACCAGAAAATTCAGTGACAATGAGGAGGAACTTGAGCCCAAGGCTGTGTACAAGAGTGAGATGAAGCCACCCCACAAGGTGTTATTCGAATTTATCAACAAATGTGTTCTACCTAGGAAGGAAAGGAGGAACATTGCAAACTTCACGGACTTGGTCTTGATGGAGTGTTTGGATAGTGGGAGGCAGATTAATTGGCCTGGATTTATAATCCAACTCCTTGATAGGGTTATAAATGGCTCCAAGACTCATGCCATTCCTTATGGATTCAATTCTCACAGTTGTGCTTGCACATTTCAAGGTGCCTATGAAAAAGTGGGAGGTGGCTACAAGCAAAGACCATTTTGGGGGCAAATAATTTGATTGTTTATGACTATGAAGTCCATGCTACTCTTAATGAACCTAGTTCATTCAAGAAGGTACCAATGAATAGAAAGGTTAGTGCCTTGGTGCAGGAGAGTGGGGAAAAGGATGGTGAGATTGATAGGGTGAAGAAAAGGTTGGCTAAGGTGGAGACTGAGAAAGATGCTCTCAGAACTGAGCTGACAAGAGAAAAGGAGAAGAATGATGGCATTCTTCAAGATATGCTGAAACTCCTCCAAGACAAAATCCAAGCACCTAGTTCTTCCCAACCTTAATCTCCTAGCCTAGTGCAGATCATCCAGTGACCCAGTTTGGGATTTTTTTTGTTTTCTCATGCTTTCAGTATTTTTATTTCTTTTTATGCTTTGTGGAAGAATCGTATCAATCATCAATGAAATTCGTTGTTTTTTTCTCTAAATGTTTATTTATATTTCTTTGATGGTTAAAATTCGTAGCTTGATCTATGATGATTAATCCATGCTTGCATTTGAAGTAGCCCCAGTGGCCATGAGTAAGTTTAAAATATGGTTATCTCACATTTTATGCAACTTTTTGATGATGCCAAAAGGGGGAATAAGGTTGTGCTTTACACTTTGAACAGTGATGTTTATAACCTAAAGAACCTGGTCTTTGATGATAAGTGAAAAATGTTATAACTTTGTGTTGATGTTGGGCTAAGTTGAAACAGGGCCTAAGCTTATGAAAAGCACAGAGTTTGTCATCATCAAAAAGGGAGAATTTGTTGGCCCAAGTGAAGGTTAGTTTTGGAGATTGACAAAGGAAGCTCAGGCATGAACCAGGTCCATCCCATATGTTCATAGACACGAGCAGATTCGAGCATGTGGGATGCACGTGAAGGAGATAAACTTAACTTGGTATAATTGATATATCATTATCGAAAAGGTTGCATAATTTATAAGGAGAACGACTCCTTAATAAAAGAGAACACTATCCAAGATAAGGAATGAGTTAGAAGTTGAGATCACCTAGAACTCTCCCATTAAGGAAGAGTAACATTAGAACTCTAGTTGTGTCACGCCCCAACCTCGGGGAGCGCGACCGGCGCTTAACCGAGTGAACCCGGTCTAGCAAGCCTGTTGAGCCTTTCCTACCCGACTCATTCGTGACCCATAATTATATTGCAACATCGTTTATTTAATTAGAAGGAGGTCAGTTATGAACATACATACATGATACTAATTCATTCTTCCTTATACACAAGTTTCCAAAATTAAGTCTTCCAAAATATACATACAGTTTACAATTATTGCGGGAGATAATTACAGTACGATTTAATTCAAAGACCACCCATCAAGTATGCATGACCCACATAAGTGTCTACGAAGCCTCTAAAGATAGAAAAGACAAACGTAATCCTGCCCGCGATAAGGACTCGACTATACCTCAAAATGTAACAACATAGCAAAAGGAGAGCAACATATTTTACACACGACCCTGGGAAGAAACGGGCTCACCAAGACTGCTGTGGGGAGGAAGGGAAGGCACCACTACCTGCGATCCGCGCTACCAGTTACTAAGCCACCTACATCCATTAAAAGATGTAGCTCCCCCGGCAAAAAGACGTTAATACCGTCGAATAGTACTAGTATGTATCAATAAACTTTACTCTAAGTAGAATAGATAGTAAACAAGTAGAAAGGAAGTCATAGAAATCAAATAATACTACACATGAATTAAGGAAAATAAATAAGAGTCTCATAGTTTCTTGTTTCGTCTTTTCATCCTTTTAATTAATAGCCTCTTAATGCCAAGTGCCACATTTTATAGTACCACCGTGTCGTTTTTACACGGAGTCTGATATCTGCCTGACCGGCTAAGTCATCCCAGCGAGACATAACCAACATCATAATTGATTTTCATATTTTCGATATAAATACCACCATGAGTACATCATGGAGTCTGATCTCGGCCCGATCGGCTAAGCCATCTCACTTGGGACATAACCATATCAATTAATTGTTCAGTTCACATTCCCTTCCCATCAATTATCACATAGTCCTTGGCACTTGGATGCATTTAACAATTTGAGTTTGTTTCCCTTTCATTTGTTCAGTAGTATTACTCTTCATATTGATAAGATCCAACATATGATGAATTGTGCACGAAAAATAGGATGAGCATAGAGAATCATGATTCACAATTTCAAGTAACATGGTGATATGGTAAACAACTAATACAATTAGGAAACAATACCTTTCATCTCAACACATTAGAACTAACAATTCAAGTATGATCAAGCAAGAGACTCATACCAAATACTTGGACACTAACGAGATGATTCCACGAAGATTAGAGTTAGCCATACATACCTCGATTGGGTCTTATCCTTAATTCCTACGACGATTTCTGGAAACCTTTAGCCCTTTAAATCTATCTAACAAAATAACACAATCAACTATTAATTAGGAATTTGATCATGGCCTAGCACATTTGAGCATTACACCTTCATTATGAATTTGCTAAGGTCCCAGCCCCCATCTCTTTCTATTTTTTGCCTTTACTTACCCCCACATAGTTTAGAATCACATGCATGCAAGGTCTCTATCCTTACCCCTATGAAATAACCTACCAATGGCCTATTTTAGCTATAATCATGAAATTTAAAGCTGGTGCAGTAGAAACTTACCTCTTAGAGTGAGGAAAATTGAACCCTATTTGATTATTCCCAAGCCTTTAGTGGTGATTGTGGATCAATCTTGATGATAAGGAAAGCTTCTCTCACACTAGGACCTCTTTCCCTCACTTTTTAAAGTCGGAAAATGGTTTAGAATGGTTGGGGAAGTGTTTTATATTTATCTGGGGTCGGGTTTAAAAGTTAAAAAATGGGGTGCCCCGACTCAATTATGTGATCGCAGAAGGGAAATGCGGCATGCAAACCTGCCGCAGAAGTGGCCTCAACCGGGTGAACAAACTGCCCGAGTAGCAGTCAATATGCGGACCGCATAACAGTTATGTGGTCGCATAATGTACCGCATAACAGTTATGCGGTCGCATAATGCTCCGCATAACTCCCCACACAAAACTTCAATGCACAAATGCGATGGATTATGCGGCCCGCATACCAATTGTGCGATCACATTTTGGGCCGCATAATCACCCTCAAATATGCCAGCAATCTGACTCACTCTGCGGCCATTATGCGGTCCGCAAATTGGTTATGCGACCGCATAGTGGACCGCAGATTTGCATCTGTTTCCTCTAAATCCATAGGGTACTTTCAATCCAAAAAGTCCGAACCGCGACAACATAGGAATCTAATTGGGAATCATTTTGGTTAAGGATTTTACGGGTCCTTACTAGTTGTTTTCTATTCTACTAACTCTTAAATTGCAGGGTGTTCTCACTGTACAGGATACGCACAAACGCAGAAGTTAAACAGGAATTGAGAGCAAAATAGCAAGGCATTTTGCAAGCAATCCGTGTGTGATTCAAGTGTGCAAACTTGAAGCTACACGAATCGGATAGAAGAACTTGTTCGAAGTATCTATCTTTTATTCTAGTTCAATTGTAGTAGGTGTTTTCATATTGTACCTTTCAGCTTTATCTAGAGACAATTGTAATAGGTACTCAGAGTATTCAAGTTAGAGTTAACTTGAAGTTGTCGCAACAGTTAGAGGTTGTTTGCTACAAGGGATTAGAGTTAGTCCTAAGTTTACAAAAGTATTTTTGTAAATGCAGGTTTTGGCTCAGTAATTTAGTGGAGAGTTTGGGAAAATCCTACTGGGAAGTAGGTCGTAGTTTTTTCACCTTTTGAGCCAGGTAATTTCCACGTAAAATACTTGTGTTCTTTACTTTCACCATTTATTATTTCGGCAATAGTAGGTTAAGGAACACATAGAAGAACCGGTCCTTCTATAATAAGTTTAGGCGAAAAATTAGGCACCACATAAATCACCTCTCTCTTGTGTGGTATCGAAGTCAAAACATCAATAACGACACCCCTTGACTTCTTGGTGAGTTTATTTCTTTATATTTTGACTCCCCTTAATGAAAATCCTGACGCCGCCACTGTTGGGTGGACGAAAAAAGTTTCCAATTTCTTTATAAAAGATAGATAGTTCGTAAACTCATGGTGTTAGCAAGTAGAGAAACTTAAATATTTTGTTATTGTTCTTGTGCTAAACTCTAAAATGTAAGAGAAGAGAAAATACGTGCAAATCCTTTTCTTCACATAATTTATATTTTCTAAAATTGGACCGAAGTACAAAAGAAAGTTTCGCCACGGGAAAAGAAGACCTCGAAAATAACCGGAAAATGGAAGGGGAAAAAGAAAAAAAACAGTACTAATAAAGTTTTTCTTGGTTAACTTTCGTACGAAGTTTAACCACGAGAATAAATTTCTTTCCACCTTTCCCAACTTCAAACTCATATATCCGAAACAAAAGAAGCTAAGGGAATTTTTTTATTTAATTTCCTTTCTCACCTTCTTTCTTTTCATATTTAGTTAATTAGTGTACGTGTGGATTGAAAATAAAAAAGGAGGGATACTAAGGTTACGTTGCTATTCAAGTAAACCACTATTTCCATATAAACAAATTAAATGAACAGCTTTCGGAAGTTCAATCAAAGGTGCTCTAAAGTTATGTATCATATCCTAAAAGTGATGGAAAAATGATATTGTACGGCCGCTGTAAAAATAGTCGAAAAGTGTATAAAATTTATATATATTTTGTATATATATATATATATATATATATTCTATATGTTATATATAAACATTGTACAAATTTTATACACTTTTTCGACTACCAAATATAAATAGTTTTTGGAACGAGCTAAAAGTGACACTACCCCAAAAGTGATTGGGTAGGAATACTTATAATCAACCCCTTCCTATTTTACGAAATGAAAGAACTACAGAAGCAATTCATCTGAGGATTAAGTGAAAATTTATTTTGTTGAATTCTTTATATATACATTCCAAAAGTACAAGATTCAGTGATAATAGGAAAAAGAAATCATAACACGGACATATGCATAGGCAGACAGTTCGGTAGAGGCCTAGCTAAGTATTGTACATCCAATTTACGTCATACAAAGGAAAAATATCCATTTCTCCTTAGCATAAGGTTCTCAACAATGACTTCTTTTCCTATGCTTTTCATCTCATTTCTTCTCATCATCAAAGGTAAGAAGAAAGACTTCACCCTAAAAATTAAAGACATCAATCATCCTTCTCTTTTAATACAAGAAAATCATCATATCTTGTCATTTCTCATGTTTAATTTATTGAGTATTAATTTCTTTTCGGGTCACTCCAGAATTTATACTAAATTTTTACTCATAAAGTTATGCTTAATGTCGACAGTATTGGATTTAGATGAACCTGCTACCGCAACACTGCATCCGTCCCTAATTCCTTTTAGTACTTGACTGTGTTTGTTTTTTCCTTTCTAAAATTCAGGGATCTGTGGACAACGATGTTCTTTTGCCGATATCATAATGGAGCAAAATCAGACAGGGATCATAGTACATTCAAAGCCAGAATTTAAAGTTTCGTTGTTTAATGCCTGTCCTTGTCTTCAAACAAATGTGATATTAAATTGTACAGGATTTAAATCAGCAGAGAAGATAGAACCTAATGTTTTGGTGATCAACGGAAGTAAGTGTAGTCTTCCAAAAGGATCGTTTATTCCTCCATTTACAGGTTATGTTTTTAGCTATGCCTGGGATTCTCTGTTTCCATTTAAGCCACTTTCCTCGAAGTCTGATTGTTAGAAAATTGATAGAATAATAAAGGATTTTTTTAATATGAGTACATATTTGATGAATTTAATATCGAAAACTGTGTTTGTAATTTTTTCTATGAACCGACAGGTTGTTTTGAGGTTTGGCGTTCCATTCGGTGGTTTGAAACATTGAGTAGCTTCATATTATGTGTTATGACTTGCGTGTATGGTTGGTTTCGGTTTTCGAACGGTTCGGGATTTTGATTTGGTAGATGATTCTCGTTTTAGAAACTTTAAGTTGGAAGAGTTGATCAAGGTTTGAATTTTGGGTAAACGTAGATGATTTTGGACATATCCACAAAAATTGGTTAAATTCCTATGAGTTTTGGATAAGCTTGGGTTGTATGGTGATTGTTTTCGATTTCAACGTCGATTTGAGGATAAATGATACCATATTGAGCAAAATGCTTATGATTCGTGTTTTGACTAAACCATTATATCTGTATCGTAGCTTTGGAACCATAGCAACTGAAATCATCAAGTTTCGACTTTGTATGAGGAATTTATGGTCATTTTACTAAGAATTTGGGTGCCATATGTTTTTCATATTTATTACGAAATTACCACTGAATTCGTTTTAAAAATTTGTACTATTTTCAAATATTAAAACCAACATATCTCATTTATTATAAGGTCAAATGGAGAGATTCAAAAGCCTAACTTTACTAGAATTTCACCTGAAATCCATTGGAGGCATCAAAAGCGAGTTTCAAAATCGTTTGGCACAAGAAATGAAGCAGAACATTTAGTCAAAAGCATATAATATCGAGGTTGTTCATTTGGTCATATTTTGAGCCAGGGAGCTTAGGATTTGGGCGATTTTGGAGACGATTTTCATCACATGAATTGGGGTAAGTATTCTATACTCGGTCTTGATAATATTTCATGAATCCATCTTTATTTTTGGCATTTGATTGATGATTTCAAGGTGAAATTTGTGGGTATTTGTCTAAAATTTCTTAAAGTGAATTTTTGAGTTTTGAACATCGATTCGGAGTCGGATTTGAGTGAAACTAGTATGTTTGGACCCGTAATTGAATGGGTTGTCGGATTTTGTGAGTTTTGTCGGGTTTCGAGGTGCGGACCTGAGTTTGAAATTTTGGTTGACTTTGGGCTTTTGATTAAAGATTTCGCATTATCGATTGAGTTTGTTTCCTTTTGCATTATTTTTTATGTTCTTGAGTTGCTTTTGCCTACTTTTAAGTCGTTCGGAGGTCGGTACGCATAGGATGGCATTTATAGAGTATTGTTTGGCTTGCTCGGTATTGGATTTAGCTTGTTCGAGGCAAGTAACACTTCTAAACTTGGTGTTGAGGGTATGAACCTGTGAATATACGTGTGATATGTTTGGTGTTTAGGTGACACACATGCTAGGTGACGGGCGTGTGGGCGTGCACTTTGTGAATTATGACTCGGTTGATTCTGTGGTATTGTGTAGTTACCCAATCATGTTTCTCTCCATGAAATTTCTACATGTTAGAGTAATTAAGTTATGATCCATGTTAGAAATCATGTTTAGGCTATATAGTGATTCTGTAAGGACCCACTGAGGTCATTTCTACTGTTAGTTATTTGCTTAAATTAACATTATGTACTCAGTCAAATTCATTCATTTGCATATCTCAATCTATTATAATTTGTTGTCACATCATGTTATCATTGTTTGGGTTGTTTGACATGAGATTGTGAGCCCGAGAGACTGGATATGGTGATGACTAAGTGAGGCCGAGGGCTTGATTGTGAGTCATAATTATGGAATCGGGTTGCACACTGCAGCAGGCTTTATTAATTCATGATGGGATCGGGTTGTATGTCGTAGCATACCATGTTGGCTTATATTAGCGTTTGGGCAGGATTCGCCCCTCCGGAGCCTGACATACCAGCAATGAGCGCATGTATCGAGTGTCGAATGTCGCGTGTCGAGCGTGAGTGCCAACTGTCGAGCGCGAGTTCCAAGTGCCGAGCGCGAGTTCCAAGTGCGAGTGCCGAGTGATTGAGAGTGTTGAGAGTCTTGAGTGATTGGGAGGTACTAAGTGATTGAGCGTGCTGAGTGAGGTTGAATACTCCGAGAGCATGGGCACATGAGTTTATCACTGTGGTGCATTGGTGCATCACATTTGATATGCATAATTGGCATGTAGGCATAAAGATGAATTTCCTCATGCTATACGGTATTGTGATATTTATGACTTCTCATACACATTGACATGTAGGCATATAGATGTATTTTCCTCATGCTATCTGATAATGGAGCATCTTATTTGTTGTTGAAAAGTTTTGGGAAAAATCACAGTTTTTCTGACATACTTACATTTTAGGGATGATTATGTATGAGATATGTGTTAGTCATTCGAGTGGTGGAGTTGGGATCGACTATGGTAATTCATGTGTTTTATAGATTTGGAGACTGAGAGTTCTCAGAAGCAGATTGTTTCGGGGTTACGGACTGTGAAGATGTGGCCAAAGTTAGCTAGATGGTAGTACGTGTTATCCATTTGGGGATGGCCGGAGTTGATTTGGGGGGCCCATCGGTAAGCCCAATGAGGATGTGTATTCTACACTGAATCGGATTTGTTGACTTAATATTGTTATTGTTGAAAGGTGTGTCATTCGGTTAGAGTTAAGCTTGTTCGTATTGTAATATGTTCTATGTGTTACTCTTATATGCTACAAGGGGTTGTGATTTGTTGGTTATATGCACACTCGATGCGGTTCTGTTTGGGCTTTGTAGCGAAATTCGAGCGAAATGGTTATTGTGGTGTTGAATGGTTGATTGCGCCTTGGTTATGGTCATGCACTTCCTGTATTTGATGTCTAACTGCGTGTGGTTGTTGATTTTGAGCATTGTGGCTTGAGGTAATTCATATGGGCCGGTGTTCGGATTGGGTCATGCATCACAACTGTGTTATGCTAGGATATGATCCTTTGTTCTTATTTCATGTATTATGTTTCCTCTTGTGTGGAGGATTGATAGCATTGCGCTTCGTGGGGGTATCTGCTGAGTTGAGGAAATGGTTTCTTCATTTCCATTCTCTTTCCATCATTAGGTATATTTGAGTTATTGTTCGTTGGTGTACAGATTGCATGGTATGTGGATCTAAGTAGGATTTGTGTGACAGATCAGTCAAGTATCTTGTACTGGATGAGGTGAGGTTATTGGTCCTGAAATAAGTTCCATCGGATTTGATTAAGGTATGTCTCTAAGAATTGTGTCACTAGTCGGCTTAGATTTTGGCTATGGCTCTTATCGGGTAAGAGAGCTCCACGACTTGTTAATCTGATGGGTGGTTATGAGTTTATGTATTTTTCTTTCATCATTGGCAGAGTAAGAAGGTCCAGAACAAGATTTTGGTTGATATGAGGTTTGTTACCGTTATGGGGTTAGTTATCGAGCAACTATTGCGGTCGAAAGTTATTGCTATGAGTATGTGAGTTATGTGGTATATCATGTGATTATGTCTTGAGATATGATTATGGATTGATACAACTTGTTCAGAGTTATACGGTTCATAGATGCAAGAATCGGGTCATATAATGAGTTCTGGATGTTGGGGTTCGGGTTTTAAGGTTTATGGACTAAGGTTGAAGTAAGGATCCCATGTTAGGTGGTGTTGTTGGGCTTATATGGATTGGGGTGACGTGGAATGACCCATGGTTATATGTGCGGTGAGGGTATATGGCGATTTGATAGCTTTAGAATGACTTTTGGCACGTTCGAGGACGAACGTATGTTTACGTGGGGGAGAATGTAATGACTTGACCGGTCGTTTTGAGATTTTGCGTTCCATTCGGTGGTTTGAGACTTTGAGTAGCTTCATATTATCTATTATGACTAGCGTGTATGGTTAGTTTCGTTTTTCGAGCGGTTCGGGATTAATTTGGAAGAATGACCATCGTTTTAGAAACTTTAAGTTGGAAGGGTTGACCAAGGTTTGACTTTTGGATAAACAGACTCGGACGTATGTTTTAATTATTCCAATAGTTTTGTATGATTATTTAGGACATGTCCACAAAATTTGATGAAATTCCGATGAGTTTTGGATAAGTTTGGGTTGTATGGTAATTATTTTCGGTTTCGACGTCAATTTGAGCATAAATGATACCATATTGAGAAAAATTCCTTTGATTTGTGTTTCGCCTAAACCATTATATTCGTATCGTAATTTTGGAATCATAGCAACTGGAATCATAAAGTTTCGACATCGTATGAGGAATTTATAGTCATTTTACTAAGAATTGGGTTGCCAGATTTTTCATATTAATTACGAAATTGTCATTGATTTCGTATTTAAAAATCTACACTATTTTCAAATATTGTAACCACATATCTCCTTCGTTATAAGTCCAAATGGGGGTGGGGGATTATATTTTTAAGACACTTGAAAACTTATATCAATTTTATAAGACAAAAGTGTTAAGAATGGGGAAGAGGGGACACTTGTATGATTAGTATTAATGACACAATTTTTAAAAATCCCAAAGTTTTCTTATTTACATAAATTCATCCCTCCTCCTTCGCCCCCTATTCCTTCTCCCACTCCTCCCCTCCTCCTCCCGCAACTCCTCCTCCGCCCCTTGTTCCTCCATCTCGCAATGCTCTTCTCTATCCTTCCCTTGTTCTTCCTTGTCGCAACGCTCATCTCTATCCTCCCGTCACTCCTTATCCTCAAACATTTAGGAAGAAGTTTTAAATATCTAGGGAGATGTTTCAAACATCTATTGAGATGTACATTTCAAACATCTACTGAGATGTTTTAAACATATGTAGAAAAAAGATCAATGATAACAACACTTAAAAAACAAAGAAGCAGAAGAAATACCCCGATAGATGTTTCAAACATCCAGATGATGTTTCAAACATCTTGAGAAGCAGAAGAAATACCCCGAGAGATGTTTCAAACATCCCGGGAGATGTTTCGAACATCCCGGATGTTTCGAACATCCCAGGTGATGTTTTTGTCACGACCCAAATCCCACTATAGGTCGTAATGGTGCCCAACGTCGCCGTTAGGCAAGCCAACTGTGAACTACCAACTTAATTGTTCATTTTATTATTTTTGAAATCATGAATCTTATTATATAGAGGGATCGATGCATCCAAAATCGTATATATGTATGATTTAAGTAAAATATAAAGTAGAAGTGTCTCAATGGTAAGCAAAATCATAAACTAATTCTAGAACACCCCAAAACCCGGTGTCACAAGTGCATGAGCATCTACTAGGAAGTACAATGACAAAACATTCTCTGTGTGTGATACAAGGTAGATAGGATAAAGTAAATAATTGTGATGGAAACTTTGTGTGTTGCGAATCGTGGCGTGGAATAAACCTCACCATAGAGTCCCCTCAGTAGCGGCGCCTCCGCGCCCAAGCGACCACTAAATGAACCTGTAAAATCCTGCACATTTAGTGCAGAAGTGCTTCATGAGTACGTAAATCAACGTGTACCCAGTAAATATCTAGCCTAACCCTGAAGAGGTAGTGACAAGTGATCGATATTGACACTTACTAGTGGTCCAGAAAATCAAATATAATGAAGTAGACAAATATAAAAATGGTAGGTAACAATGAGTACACGTAAAGGCAAATAATACGGTCTATAGTTGAACAACGAACACAAAGTCCTCAAACATTGGATACCTCTCAAATGGAGTACATAATGGTCAACATCAAATCAACGGTTACATCTCAAGTTTGGAAAAGTTCGTGAATATGCGGACTTCTTATCAAGTAATTCGCACGATTTTGCCGAGGCGAGCGGTCCGATCCCATAAGAGTGGTTTTATAGAAATGTCGAGGCGAACAGCCCTATCTCATAAGAATATGATACATGATATTACCGAGGGAATGACCCAGCGTTTTTGGTTCTTCACCTTCGCGGGACACCTTCGCGTTCACGAAGAGAAATTTGACGCGTTGACCGGTCAACCCAAATTTCCTTCTTCACGTTCACGGGATCTCCCTCGTGTTCGCGAAGAACAAAGTTCGCACCAGAAACCAGCAATCTTTCCCGACATAGAAATGAGCATAACTCTCTCATACGACCTCGGAATTCGGCGATTCTTGTTGGTATGGTTCCATAATTACGATACGGATCTAATTATTAAATATAATCACAAATCAGAGGTCGTTTTCTCAATATGGTACCCTTTATGTCCAAAGAAACGACGTTCAAGTATCAAATAAGAGCGTGATACAACCCAAACATACCCGAAACATACTCGAGGCCCCCCGGACCCCGTCCAATTACACAAAGAGGTCCTAAAATATAAAACGAAGCTACTCGAGTCCTCAAATCACACCAAAGAACATCAAAACCATGAATTGGCGATCAAATCCTCCTTTTAACTTTCAAACATTCAAACTTCGACGAATGCATCCGAATTATACTTCAAACATTTCGGAATGATGCCATACTTTACGTACAAGTCATAAATCACAATAAGAACCTATTCCAAGGCTAAGAACCCAATACAGACATCGATAACACCAAAGTCCACTTCAAACCAAACTTAGAAAATTCTAAGACCTTCGAACTGCCAACTTTCCACAATAAGCGCTGACATGCTCCCGAACCACCCGATACTCAACCCGAACATACGCCCAATTACGAAATCATCATACAAACCTATTGGAACCCTCAAATCTCGATTCCGAGGTCATTTAATCAAAAGCCAAACCTTGGTCAACTCTTCCAACTTAAAGTTTTCGATTAGAGAATTTTCCATCTGAATCAACTCCAAACTTTTCAAAATTCAATTCTGACCACGCGTACAAGTCATAGAATATGAAGTTAGGCTACTCAAGGCCTCAAACTGCCGAACGACATGTTAGAGCTCAAAACGACCGATTACGGCTCGTTACATTCTCCCCACTTAAACATATGTTCATCCTCAAACATGCCAAGAATCATTCTAGAGTTGTCTAAAACCATTGTTTGACACCTTGTGCACCTACCCGTGCTACCACAACCCACGTGAGCACATTACCTCGAGCCAGATTGAAGATCCTCCTTATAACCTTAGCTAACAAGTCGTAGAACCAAATTCCAACATCCGAAATTCTCTACGGGACCGGATTCCAACATATAAACACCATAACAATCTCAACCCACTGTACCAAATAGGATCCTACACCCATGTATAGATCACACAATGCACCGCACAATTTGTATGTTCATGGTAACATCATCCGACTACAATAGCTGCATATTCACAAACCAGATGGCCGTAGTATATCCCATAACACATATAAGCCCGGTGTCAACCCTCACCATACTGCAACGAGGAAAGAGATGTGCAGGAACACATAACCACCCGTCAGATCAAAAACTCATGGAGTTTCTTCGCTTGACAAAAACCATTACCTCATTCTGAACTGAATATTTTCTCTTTAGTATACCTTACATAAATCTTATCGCACTAATTTCTGGTCCAATAACCTCGTCTTACCCAGTACAAGATGATCTGGAAATAAGCCACCTCAAACACTGACTAAATTCCTATATGACTCCATCAATGCGCCAACAAGATACAACTCGAATATGACACATAAGGAAGAATGAACTCTAGCAAAGAACTAACTAGCACGCGTAACGAATAAATGGCCAACAGATGCTATGAACCTTTCTTAGAGATGAGGAACAAGACACACAAAAATAAGTATAGGGAACCGTACTCAACATCTCACTGTTGCGGTGTGCAACCTAATCCACACATGATACCGATGTGGCTTGCAACCCGATCCAAATATCATACCCGTGACGACGTGCCACCCGATCCACACATAATAATCAATAAGGAGATACCCATTGAGCTAAAATGCTCATACCTATGAAATGCCTGAATATCTACCACAAATGCGGACCTTTATTCGCAAATGCGAAGATCCTCAATACAGTGTTGCGTCGCAAATGCGACTCTGCCTTCGCAAAAGCGAAACTGGCAAGTTCGCAAATGTGAACTTTTTCCTCGCAAATGCGAGATCTGCCGTAGACACCAGAAACTAAAATGCATCAGCTATGTTCCTAAGTTCAATTTCACTCCGTAGCCAGGGGCGGATTCATAGGGTAAAATGCGGGGCACGTGAATTCATGGTTTCTTCTCAAAATAAAATATTTTATGTGCATATTTTTTTAAGTGGTACAATATTAACTGTTGACACCCATGCTCCAAGAAGGTTGAATGGTGCACTTGGTTGAAAGTTGAGTTATTTACCAAGAGGAAGAGGGATCAATTCCCACTTAATATATTTTTTCTCTCTTTTTTTGGTAGTGCACCCATATACTAGAAATTCTAGACTCGCCTCTGTCCGTAGCCTATCTTAAACTCACTCGAACCCTCGGGGCTCCAAACCAAACATACACACAAGCCCAAACACATCATACGAACTTGCTCGCGCGATCATATCGCTAAAATAACACCTAAAACTACGAATTGAACACCAAATCAAATAAAATTTTCAAGAAAACTTTAAAACTTCTATTTTCACAACCGGACGTCCAAATCACGTCAAACCAAATCCGTTTCTCACTAAATTTGACAGACAAGTCATAAATACATAATTGGACCTATACTAGGTTTTCGAACCAAAATACGGACCCGATATCAATAAAGTCAAGTAATGATCAAACTTTCAAAGTCATTAAGCTTTTAAACTTTCAAATTTCAACAAAGTGTGATAACTCGGGCTAGGGACTTCTGAATTCGACTCCGGGCATACGCTCTAGTCCAAATCACAACACGAACCCACTGGGACCGTCAAAACACTAATCCGGATCCGTTTGCCCAAAGCGTTGACCGAAATCAACTTAAATGGATTTTAAGGCAAAATTTCACATTTTATCAGTTTTTAACATAAAAGCCTTTCAAAAAAAATTCCGGACTGCGCACGCAAATCGAGGACGGCTTAAAGAAGCTATTAGAGGCTTTGAAACACATAATTAGGTTCTAAAACTCTAGATCCTATCGGGTCATCTCTAGATAGATAGATTTGAACTTTGTTTGAGTTACTACATTTATGAGTTATAAATATATACCATTCAAGAATGTTAAGTCCAAGCTTGAAATAATACGGTAAAAGATAAAATTGTGAAAAAAGTTTAAGACATATTTATAAATTACATTACAATAAATATTTATATGTATAAAATATTTTTAAAAATTGTATAAATATATTATCAGGTTGGTTTAATTTCGGTTTGACTTTTTTAGTTAAAACCAAACAAAACCAATTATGGTCAGATTTATTTTTCAATACCAAACCATAATTGGGTTTTTTTATTTGTTTTCATTGTAGACTCCTACTTTACAGAATATAAATGCCTTTTTGATTAATAACTAATTCTATATTGATTCTTAAATTAGGAAGAAATCCAATATTTCAAGAAGAGAACCCCTTTTTCTTCTGCTTGATGAATGTTAATTTGTTACTAAATAGAAATTTCATAAATGATTACACTACCTTGGAATCGATTGGGCCCGAATCAAATTATGAACTACATGTCTGCATCTCATCCGAATGTTCAAATTACAAATCTGGTGGTTGCAAAAAGGACATTAATTAGATTTAATTAGCGTAGTATCTCAACTTATTTTTATTAACTTTTTAATATAGCTAAAAACCAAAATTATGGCATGAGTTAATTACATGACATTATCTGAAGTTTCATCTAAGCATTACTCTAATACATGATGAGACCTTGTCTTAAGATAATGATCCATTTATAATTAGAGAATATCATGACAATATTAACATGTTCTCCTCTAATACAGAGTTTGTTAAGGGACACAATGGTAAAAACAAAAAGAATGGGTTTCAAATTTTATAAGAGAAACAAGATGCATAATAATCGCTCATCAATAAAAGTATAACAAGTTAACGACTTAACGTATTGAATATGTTGTCAATATTAGTAACTTTTTTGAATATATATATACAAAGTAAACTGTCACTATACAAGAATATACTAAATAGATTGTCATTATATAATTTGTATATAATAGATTGTCACTATACAAAATATATACAAAATATACCTCCATTATACAAAATATATACTCAATAAACTGTCACTATACAAAAATAATATACAAAATAGATTATCACTATATAATTTATATACAATAGACTGTCATTATACAACAAATATACAAGGTGTCATTATATAAAAAGTAATAGACAGAATTATACAAACTTTCCTTTAGATTTGTTTAATATATAGGTAAAACCATAGAAGCATGAATGTGTTACAAGCCAAGCCTCAGTTAGAAAAGCAAACATGACACTTTCCTTTATTATGTTACCATATTTACCACTTTAATTTCATTATTACTATATTACCACCAAATAAAAAAAAGGGATCTCGCCATTTGTATTATTCCAAAATCTACCTATAGACGGCTGTACCCACACATGACAAGTACCACATGCTATTCATGACATAAGATTATAACATTAATTACAAGGCACCATATTTATAAATATAGGCCAACAATGAACAATTCTTTCAAAATTCGTTCTTTTCCAATTTTGCATATAGAGGAGAATACAGCAGGCAGTTTCAACATCAACAAATTAAGAGATCTTTTCCCTAATTAATGGCAGCCATTGTTAAGCTCTTTATCACTCTCCTTCTCCTTGCACTTCTCAGTAAAGGTAAAAACCTATGGGTTTTTTTTATATGTAAACAACTAGTTCAATCTTATCATGATTAAAAGTTAGTTTTACATATATGATCATGAAGTTTTTTCTTCTTTTTATATAACTTTTGATTGGTAGAACCATTACTTTATTGTCTAATTCTAATAAACGTGATTGACTCAATTCTGAAACATTTTCTCTATTCTAAAACAACTCCTGGAATCGATTCAAAAAGAGTGGTTTTTCATTGAAATTGTTACAATTCAAATACTCGTACGGTCAAAATATTCCAAAATTGCTCTTTCCTCTCTTGTTAAGAATAAGTAGTCAATGTGTGGATCTTAGGTTTGGTCAATTGGATAGCAGTTATGGGATTGTTACACAAATAGTCGGTCAGTTTAATATTTATTTTTTTAAGCTTATATATATATATATATACATAAATTATATGTGTGTTTTACCGGCTATTTTTAATTTAAGAGATTAGTTGGACGGCTATTAGGGTTAATTAATTTACTTTATTTTTGTAAATTTATTAGCTTCTTCTTGAATTTTTCATTAACGTTATATCGACCCAAGCAATAAGCCAAGGTGTGTCTTTTGCTCTGAATATAATCTTATAATACTATGCATTGTCATTAATGGGTTGGGGAAGATCGAATATTCTTTCAAAGTGGATATCAAAGTATTTGCTTTGTGGGATCAGCTTTTATGGAAAAAGAATCTTTAGTTTAATATTTATATTCAGTTCCCATGGCCAGCTGTCCCCTTTTAGGCAGTTTGGGGTCTAGCTTGAACCCTTTTTAGCATCGAAAAGTAAATTAAATAATAGTATTAGCAGGCCTTAGTTCTTAGCTGTACGGGCCAAACAATATAATGGACTATTCAATTTATTTGTAAAAATAGCACGGGCTAGTCAGTTTTTTGACTGGTTATTTAAAAATAGCTAGCGTTTTCAAAGTTATTGAAGAATAGTCAGTATTTTGTTGCAACACGGAAAATTTCAACATAATATACTGGAGAACGGTGCATCTGTGTATGAACTTCTAGCATATTATGCTAAAACTCCAACACGAAGAAAGTTCCAGTATAATATGCTGGACCGGTATATATTATACTAGAGTATTTTTTCGGATTTTGAACAGTATTTTCGTTCAGATTTATCTTTACATGAAAAGTGACTAAATTTCAATTACTTTTGAAATTGTGACTATTTTTGAATGAATACTTGTAAATCTGACTATTTTTGAATTTCTCTCGGACCTACTTTTTACTACTTCTTCTATTCCCAATTCATGTGATAATTAATTCGAATTTTGAGAGTTAAATAAGTTATTTTAAATTATTGGGACTTAGTGTTTTTTGTGTAGTTAAATATACAAATTTTATTTTAAAATATTTATTGATTCTTGTTCGAACTTGCGGTCAAAATTAAACTCTTAAATTCGAGTTGCATCACATAAGGGTTCAATCGGAAGACGTCTTATATGTCGAAGTAAAAAGAATATTATTGGTTTTAAATTAAACAATGTGAATAGTTGAGTAAAACTAACAAAAATATCATTATTTCTCTGCATAGTAAATATGTATGTACTTTGAAACAAATTGGACTATTGAGTCTTTTACAAATACAATTCATATATTCCTTTAAAGTGAGGGAGCTCATTATTACTATATTTAATTTTTTCCTTTTAACTCTTTCTCTTTCTTTTTTTTTTTTTTTTTGGGTACGTTATATCCATTAAAACTTGTACCACGCTAATTAATTTGGTGATCATCTCCTCATTGTCCTCTAAGTTAGGGGGAAGGGGTTTAACCGAACCCCTTTCGCCAAGAATTATGTTGTGTATATAAGGTTAAATTTTGTTTATGTGTATACATCAGATGTTGAATCCCCTTAGCTTCTTTGCGTGTTTATTTTTTTATTTTTTAAATTTCCTTGGTCAAAATCCTACTTCCGTCACTGCTGTAAGTACTTAAATATGTTAGCAAAATCTTATACCTATCCAAATCTTTTTACAAAAATAAAAAAATTCACTGTATCCTCCTTATTTCATCTAATGTATCTTTGATTTGTGTAGATGTTAGTGGTTGTGACTTGAACAATATAACTATTGGAACAATAAGGAGCGGGAATGAAATACAAGGAAAGCCAGAATGGAATGTTGTTGTAATGAACAATTGTGATTGTCCTATGCAAAACTTGTTCTTGTCTTGTAACGGTTTTCAGACAACTGAACCAGTGGATCCATCTGTTTTTAAACCATCAGGAGACAACACATGTATTGTCAACAATGGCAGTTCTATACAACCAAAGGATACTGTCAAGTTTTCTTATGCTTGGGATCCACCATTTTTTCTAAGGCCAACTTCTGTTGTAACTTCTTGTTGAAACTCGAATTAAAACGTTTGGAAATTAATTCAAGGGTTTGCTTCTTTAGTTCTTCTCAACTATTGGCGCTTTAATTTTTCTTTTCTTTGATAAAATAAAATTATTTAACAATAGTGAAGGGTAAGATGAGATAAAAAGACAAGATAACGACGCAACCACACTAAATTGGTCGTTACATAAAGTGGCACATTTCGTCGTTACGTAACGACGGATTTAACGATACGATACAATAAAATTTAAGTAACAACCAAAACAAACATCGTATTTAAAGTAACAATACAATACAATACAATGGGTAACGACCATCCAAACAAGTTGTTAGTTTGGTGTTGTACCAAACCAAACCGACACATATATAAGACTTTATCTAGAGATTTTTTAAGAAAATATCTAGAAATATTTGGGATCTTCTCATGGGATGTAATATTTAATATAACTATGAAGCTCATCCATTTTTATTTACTTTAATTAATGGGTTATATCATCACTTTTTTATAAAGTGTAGTTACTGAAATACATCAATCTCTTTGTTCTTCCATATTCATATGTTAATATTTATTAAATTCTTATATCTTTTTCGAATGTGGAATGATATTTCGATAATTTATAAGTAAATAAAGCATATTATTATTTAGGTATCATATTGATTTTTATGTTTAATTATTAGACGACTAAGAAAATAACTATCATGTATTACTAAGAAAATTCTTCAGATGAATATGTTAATAGTATCAAATATTTGTCAGTTTTTTCAATTTTTACTAAATCAATATTCATTTATCAAAACTCTATCTATAACTTTAACAAAGTAAGACCGAAATAATATTCATAAAACAAAACAAAAAAAACCCGAAAAACCCGATAAAACTGAACCAATCCAAACCGATATGACAGTTGAGATTTTGTGACACAAATATTATTAGATCTAATATGTGCTCAAATAATTCAAATCAACAATTTGCTCCGAACATTTTTCCTTCAATACGCCATGCTAATTCTACTACTAATTGTAATAACAACGAATAAAGTCTTTAAATACAGAGAAAATAATTTTTCCTTAACTAAATATTCGATGCTTCTAATCTTTTAGACCACTAACAATGAACAAAATTTAAAGCCCTAATTTACGTGCCATATTTGGTCTAAATAAACGAGGCATTTCTACATTATAATTCCAATTCTTTTTAAATAATTCAAAAAATCATAAACAAATTATATTTCAAACCCAAACAAAAGAGGACTTTAGAAAAACAAAATCTACAAATTTTGTCCTTATATTGCCCCTGTGATAAGCAGATCTACTTATAAGTTTTGTTGCAACAACTTATCAATAAGTCAACTGACTTATTCCACCTCAAGTCATTTTCTGACTATAAAAAACCAAAAACGTATCGCCAACTTTCCTCATTCTTTACACAGTTGCTGCTGGGCTTTTTTGCATAGGTTTATAGATAGGTAGGTTGGTAGGCGCAGTTTTTTGATATTTTTTACAATTCTAAAATAGCTTTGTGGTCCACTCTTCAGTCTTTTTCAATTCCAAAAGTTTTCTGAGTCTTTTAATTCGTTTGGTTTCGTTTTTACTTTTCCAATTTGATTTGATCGAGAAAAGAAGTGAAAGGTGACTCTGAATTGTATTTGATCCAATCTTCATCTTTTGTTATTTTGATAATCGGATTTCTTGAATTTTTCTTCAGAATTTTGTGCAGTTGAGATGATTTGAGGTGAATTAGAGGGGAGGATTATTAGATTAACCGATTTTTTAGTGTTTGATTATTGTAATTATCGTTTCTAAGCTTTTGTCTTGTTTTCTCAGTTTTCTCAGTGCATCTTTTGTTTTGGTTTAATTCTAAGTTGCTATTTCTGGCTACATAGATACATGCATATTCCCACAAACAATTTGATATTTTTCTTGTTGTACTAATTTTCATGTAGAAGGAAAAGTTGCCAATTGTTTGTATTTATTTTTCCTTTACAATCCAAACTCACTTCAGAAGTATAGAGTGAAGAGTGAAAAAGAACTATATAAACTGATTCCTAGACCATTTCAATCTTCAAGATGTTGATGTTGTCCTTGTTGATTTTGTATAACAAGTAACAGCTTATTATCCAGTATCATTTTTGGTCATTTGATTTTGACCTGTCTAGTTTAATTGTCATTCGTCTTGCGCCGAGGGTCTATTTGAAACAGCCTCTCTACCTTCAAGGTAGGGGTAAGGTCTAGTACGCACTGCCCTCCTCAGACCCCACTTGTGGTACGATACTGGGTTTATTGTTGTTGTTAGTTTAACTGTAATTTGATCACTCAAAATTCTTCAATGTGTTAGTATGAAATCATGTTCACTTACGAGCATTTTACGGATCTCTCTCTGATTATCTGAAAGGTTTTGAAGGGAAGAAAGAACTCAGTTGACCATGTCTCTCAGTAAAGACCTTATATTCTTGATATTACAGTTCTGCAACGAGGAGAACCTCACGAAAACTGCTCACATGTGAGTTCTATTTTTAATCTTTTTTTTTAATGGATTCAGCAGCAGAATAAGAGTTATTTATTGTATTTTTTTTATTGGAATTGTAAAATTGTGGAAATAGGTTAGAGCAGGAGACAGGGTTTTTCTTTGACATGAAACATTTTGAAGATCTCGTGCTCAGTGGCAATTGGGATGAGACTGAGAATTATCTTTCAAGTTTCACTGGTGTCAGTGACAACAAATTTTCTATAAAAATGTATTTCGAGATCAGGAAACAAAAGTTCCTTGAGGCACTGGACAGGTAATCTTGTGATTATCAGAAATCAGATGTAATTTTCATTTTTGCAAGAATAAAGATCTTGTATATGATTGATTCCGGTGATAGGCAAGATCATAAAACTGCTCTAGACATCCTTCTGAAAGATCTTAAAGTGTTTGCCCCGTCAAATGAAGAGCTTTATAAAGAGATGGCTCAGCTTCTGACTTTGGATGACTTCAGGTTGGATTAACTGATTATCAATTATGATTTATGAATACCTGTAGAATTGTAGAATTAAGATGCCTAACAAGAACTCTTGATTATTATTAATTCTGTGAGCAGAGAATATGCTCCGCTTGCTCAGTATGGAGACATAATATCGGCTAGGAAACTCATGATGAAGGAACTTAAGCTTCTTATTGAATCAAACCCCCAGTTTCAGGGAAGGCTCCGTTTTCCAGAATTAAGCAAGTCAAGATTGCGCCGTCTAATTAATCAAAGGTAATAATGTCTTACTGTTTTCTGTCTTCTCTCTCTTTTCTGTTATTCTTCTTATTCTTGTTCAGCTGAGCGGTGACTATTTGAAACTCCACCATGTGCATATAATCTAATTAACTTGCGTATTTTATGCTTTTGCTTTCATTCGTCTGATGCATCCGGTAATATCTTAATTTCCTACTTTTACCTTTATGGATGTTAGCAAAGAGCTTATATCATCTCATTATATACAGCTTGAACTGGCAGCATATGCATTGTGCAAATCCTCAGCTTGAACCAGAGATCGAAACTCTATTCACAGATCATAAGTGTCCGGAACCTGAATATCAATCGGTTACACCTTGTGAGCAAAGGCCAAGGGTAACTTATTTGGAAGCTTTTATTATATTAAAGCATTATTCCACGTCAGCACAAGTCCTTTCCACTAATGTTTGAATTCTTCTTCCTCAGCCTCGCAAAACCATATCGGATGCAGAACCAGCTTTTCCACAACTGTTAACTTCTAATTCTTCCATTGTAACTGATGACATGGTTTCTGGTAGGAAACCCGATGAATCTACTATGCAGTTGAAGCATTAAATATTGCTTAAACAGTACTGTCGCTTGTTTTACCTGACTTTTTTCATGTTGGTTGTTCTTGTTAGCTACTACATCGAAAGCTGTTCAGGATTCTGGTAATTTATATGATGTAAGCTCTACAAGGAATATGAATGAGGTGATGTACTTTGAACACACATAGTTATTATATTCTCCCCATTTTAAGGAGGTGATTGTGCACTTTCCTCATTTGATGGTTTAGTTGGCTATCACTACATTTGAATTCCATGTTACTTATATTCACGCAGAAGGTGTCACCCACAGCTGTTCCTTGTCAGAAACAGGCTGCTTCGTCTAGCCGCTTTGATGACTTCCCCAAGGCAGTCAGACGTGTTTTAAACATCGGCTCTTCTCCAACCACAATGGATTTTCACCCTGTTCAACAGACTCTTCTAATAGGTTTCTCATTGAGCAGGAGTTTATAGTTCGCAAACTGATATATTAGCGATAGTTTCTGAATCCTGAAGCTCATTGCTAGTGACAATGTTTTTTTCAGTTGGAAACAGTTTCGGAGGCATAGAGCTGTGGGACGTTAGTTCTGAGGAAAAGTTGTTTTCAAGAAAATTTGGGATCTGGAAAGTGGAAGCTGTTTCAACTGTGTTTCTGGTATGACCGTTTATAACAAATATTTGAATGAAAGATCAGTTTTGTACTGTAACTAAAAATGGTTTCCGTCATTATTCAGGTACATATAAATGAAGATCCGCTTATCTCAGTCAATCGAGTCCTATGGAGTTCTGATGGCGCTCTCGTTGGTATGTCTTCATATATTTGGATCTGGAAAGGAACTTCTATTCTGAATTTGGTGGTCAGTTTGCTAATGCTTTAAATTTGGAACCAACGAACAGGGGTTGCATACTCCAAAAGCATTGTTCAACTGTATTTTTATGATAGTAGTAACAATCATGCTGAAAAACATCTCGAGGTAGATTTCTGAGAATTCATCTCTTCTTAAGTTTGTCGTTTGCTTCTTTTTCTTTGTGTTTGTGTCTGTGTGTTTGCTTCGTTTCTAATAGAGATTTTACTTTTTCAGATTGAGGCTCATTATGGCAGTGTAAATGATCTTGCATTTTCTAAGCCAAACAACCAACTTTTAGTCGTAACCTGTGGCGAAGACAAGTTGATCCAGGTTTGTTACATGTTGAATGAATTAACTCTCAAATTTGGCATTCATGATGAAAAAGTTGAATCGTAACAGAGAAACTGGCTGATGTTAAACTGCTTTATTTGAAGGTCTGGAATACTATAACAGGTGCTAAACAATATACCTTTGAAGGTCATGGAGCCCCTGTTTACTCTCTTTGTGCTCATGCGAAGGAAAATGTTCATGTAATCATATTTCTACATACTGCAAAAAGCTGCTATTTGTTTCTTTTTATCAAGTATTTAAATCATTCTGATTAATTTTTTGTCTTCAGTTCATATTTTCAACATCAACTAATGCTGAAATAAAAGCATGGCTATTTGACAACTTGGGACCACGGGTTTCTTACGAGGCTCCTGGTAATTGTTGCATGAGAATGCTTTACAGTGCTGATGGTAAAAGGTGATTTGACCAAACTCTTGCACTTATCTCATTCTTTTTCTGCTTTTGTGTTTTTGGTTTATTTGGAAGGATTAGTTGAACTTAGTTTGAAGCTTGTAGGCTTTTTTCGTGCGGGACGAATAAAGATAGAGACTCACACATAGTGGAATGGAATGAAACTGAAGGTTACATAGAAAGGAACTACACCGGAGTTGGCAAATCTTCTTTGGGTATTGTACCATTCGACGTCAGCAACAATAAGTATTTGGCAGCTGGAGATTGCCATGTAATCAAAGTTTGGAATGTAAATGATGTTCAAATGTTGACAGTTGTCGATGCTGGTGGAGACCTACCTGTATGTACCCTACTAGCTATAATTATTTAATCAGAATCCTAGTCGATGTACCTTTTCCCCCTTTTGTTTCTATTTTCTATTTTTATGGTGAAGTTGACACTAAGATAACTCAATGTTTCAAGTGCAAATACTTAAAGTAAAAACAAGAAGGAAATGAGGAGGACGGTATCAAGTTTGAAATAAGTACATGCTTATGCAACTAGCTTGTTTTAATTGTACTTGCATTTGACGTATGTAATAGTCTGAAATTCTCATATTCTTTCTCAAGGCAAGTCCATATATTCGATTCAACAAGAACGGCACTCTATTGGCTGTCTTTGCGGATCATAACAGGATCAAAATCTTGGCAAATGATTGTGGCCGCTTTTTGCTTCAGACTTCGTTGGATGCCTCTAGATATCTATCAGATTCTATAAGAAAGGTCTGCCTATCAAACTTGATAATTTCCCTCAAGATAAATAAATAAAGCGTGCTTAGTTTTTGTTGCTTCTCTGCAGCTTGCAAGCTATTCCCTTGGTGGTCCTTCTAATAATAGTTCAACTGATTGCACTGTCCCTCCGGTGAGTAGTGGAATTCTATCTCTGTCTATCAGCTTTCCCTTTTTTTTTGTAACGTATTAAACCAAATTATAGAGGTAGCGATTGCAGTGACTTGTCAAACTGATGAAGTGCTGTGCAGGAAAAAGTAGCAGATAACCTGTCAAATATGGAGCCTCACAAGATATTAGGGACGCAGAGCATCTCTAAGGTTGTCCAAGTTTCACGATGTCAATTTTTGAGGCTTCCCTCTGAAGTGAAGACAAATAGGGTATGAAATCATGCGCAAAGTCACTGTTTTAAAATTTAAAATCTCATGATATAAATGATCAAAGAAAAATCTCATAATATCAGTGACAAGTGCTTAAGCTTTTTAAAATGTCCTTTGGCACTCTTACTGATAATTATGGGAACTGCTTGAATCTAAAAGTCGTTTTAATTCCTAAATGGCTCTACCAAAAACTCTTCCAAGAATCCTCTTTATCTATGGCCTAAAAAGAGTTATCTTATGTCAAGCTCCTTTTTTACATCTATTAGAATAATCTTATGCCAAGCTCCTTTTTTACTTCTGTTAGAATTATAAGGTTTAAGTTAACGGAAAAATCTTGTACTTCTGCTAACATTTGATTTCTGTGGAAAAAATCAGCACTTAAATTAGGGAACTTCTTATTGAAATCTCTTTCAACAATTTCAGGTATGGAGGTTGATGTATACTCATGCAGGAAACGCGCTTTTGGCCTTAGTTGCAGATGGTATTCATCTGCTCTGGAGATGGTCGAAAAGTGATTCTAATTTGAGTGGCCAGGTAAAAGAGTTTGACCAAAATGACCTACATATGTCTCCTTTGTGCACTATTAGCTAGTTTCCTCCAGTCTACTCTCAGAACTTTTCCTTGCTTAACATTATCTTCCGTAGAGTTTCCATCATTTTCATCGAGTAACTTTGCATTTGTCAGCTGACCTAATGTTTATTGCTATAGACAACAACAAAATGCAAACCTCAACTATGGCAACCACGGAACGGTGTGCTGATGACCAACAGTCTTCCTAGCAGTGACAAAGAAGCAGTTTCACCTTGTGTAGCTTTATCCAAAAATGATTCTTATGCAATTTCAGCAACGGGAGCAATGGTTTCTGTGTTCAATTTGCTCATGTTTAAGGTGATTACAAGAAAATTGAATGTTNTGCCCATTTTAAGGGGATTTAAAAAAAAATTAATGTTTCCCCCCCCCCCCCCCACACACACACACACACATCCAGCTCTCCCATTAAATTTAGTGTCACTTATAGCCTTCAGCACTAAAACGGAAGTACGCAAATCATGTTAGTCACTGTAACTGTTAGCGTAATTCCATCTGCTGAATGGAATTGGTAATTTTCAAGAATAAAAACTGACAACATGTTGCACGCTGCTACTTTGATTTCATGTGATTTAACTTTTCTTCAATCCACAATGTTGCTCTATGTTCTCTTTTATGCTTCACTTTCATGAATCATGACGCTGGCATTCATGAAGTTACTTTGATTTCTCTGGGAGAACTAATTTATTTTATTTTGAAATGCTCAAAAGCATGTATTTCATCCTACATTGACCGTCCCGTTTTCTGCTTGATAACTGCAGAAAATGAAAAGTTTCATGCCTCCTGAACCTGCAGCAACATGTATTGCTTTCCACCCGTCTGATAACAATGTGATTGCTGTAGGGATGGATGATTTTTCAATTGTTATCTACAATGTTCGTTTGGATGAGGTATCGTATTATCTCCCGTTTTCCATTGAGGGGAGTGTAAAATACGTGATGATCAGCCAAAGATGATCTTTTCATTTGATTTTGCAGGTCATAATCAAGCTTGAGGGACATTCTAAAAGGATTAGCGGACTTGCCTTCTCTAGCCTACAGCCTGTGCTTGTTTCTTCAGGAGCAGACTCTCAGGTTTTTTGCCTTCATTATTATTGGCCATCCATTAAAAAATAAGCAATTTAAGATTTGCTATATGTCACTAGTTAACTTTCTACTGTTTAATAGCACATTTTCATTCCTTTTTGGTAGTTAATTCTGATTTGTAAATGTCAACCTCTAGTATCAGAGAACCCCTAATCCGTCTTAAAAGACAAATTATTGAGTTTTGGAATGAAAAGGACCCAAAAGCAGCATGGACATATAGAGGATTCTTATAACCAACCCCACAACTAGTTTGAGATCAAGGTGGAATTGTTGTTGTTGTGATAAATGAGAATGTAGGATATATTGGTAGCATTTCGAAGGACCATTTAGCAACTCCGCTATATAGAAGAACCAACTGTCTTCTACTTGTTTTCTCATTATTTTACCAGATAATGGTGTGGGATTCCATAAGCTGGAAGAGAGAGCGAAGTACAATGTTGCAGATCTCTGCTGACTGGTTTCCGACACAACTATCAGAGACCTTCGTCCAATTTCACCAAGATCAGGAACATTTCCTTGTTGTTCATGAGACTCAAATTGCAATCTATGAAACAAAAAAACTAGAATGTGTGAAGCAGGTTTGCTCACTCTCTCTCTCTCTTTTCATCCACCCCTCCCTGGCGCCGATCTAAAGAGATACTGTTTCGTGTCAATATCAACAATAATAAACTACTTGTTATGTCATATGTTCCAGTGGATCATCAAAAACTTCTGTGCGCGAATTTCACACGCGACATTCTCCTGTGACTGTCAGTGGATATATGCCGTTATGAAAGACGGGATCGTTTTGATACTTTCTGCTTCAGATCTCTCTCCCAAATTTGAGATAGATCCTTCTACGTTCCTCCCTTCTGATTTCAGGTAATTTGATGTGCTTTTATAGTTAATTGGAATCTATATATAACATTAGGATGTGGGAGGACTCAACTTTTGTATTGATTGGATAAACTGCTCTCTTAATTTACTTTCTTGATATGCATTTAAGTATTTCAACCATCACGCAATGTGACTCATAACCTGGGAATCCTAGCAATTTTTTGCACTAAATTTTGTGTTATAAACACTGAACGTATAAAAAGGGCATGAGCTCCCGCTATGCGCGGGATCCGTGGAAGGACTAGACCATAAGGGTCTATTGTACGTAGTCTTACCCTGCATTTCTGCAAGAGGGAAACGTGACCTCCCGGTCACATGGCAGCAAAACATTGAACGTATAATTGACACAAAAATAAAAGCCTAGAAGAATGTTAGAAAGGAAAAGACTTGCATGCAAATCGTAAAAGTAATGTTTTAACCTGTCCTTTTACCCTTATGCAACCTCTATGTTACTGCATTTTGCTGGTTTTTGTATTGACTAGTCGTCATTTTTACTGTTCGAATGCAGTGGTTATGTGATCCCTCTGGTGGTTGCTGCTCATCCTCAAAATCCAAACCAGTTTGCTTTGGGTTTAACCGATGGTGGAGTAGTCATTATTGAAGCTCCAGAATCTGAAGGTAGATGGGTCGTGCCCACATAAAGGCGATGACAATAATGACTAATATAGAAGTTCCAGATTCATTTTAAAGGATTTTGGTGAATATAGGGAAACATTGAGTCATTAGAACAACTATCGTGATCACTTGGAACTGGTTCTCCCTGTTGGCGAAATATCTAGTTGTTCTTTCATATTGGCAAAAAGTGAAATTTTTTTATTTAACTATATATACTAGTGTTATTGTTTATGTCACATGAATGAAGAATTTGAACAAGAACAGGAAATTTAACACTGCTGTAAAATGGGAGAGGAAGAAGTAGAAATGAACCAAATCCTACCCTTTTCAAGGGGTGAGCCAAAATCTCTGCAGGAAAAGAAATGCAGTAAACACTTCACTGGAAATTAAGTATAATGAGATAGCAAGACTTAAAAGTGTAAGGCAGAGACTATATCAATGATTGATCAACAATATAATGAACCAATTCCGAACTAGTTGGGTAGTTATATGAATCCTCTTCGTTTATCCGTTAAGGCTATTTTTATGCTAGATATCTAACCTGTCACCAGCCTCCCCCTTTATCTTGGGTGGTGAAAGTTGTACCGGTAAAAACTTACTCGCATCCAGCATTAGCATTTACACTAACCAATAAATATAGGACATATGTTTTTACTTACACTTATATCACTAAACTAGTAAAACTTTTTCGCGCTTCGCACGGTCACAAAAAAATATCAATTATATTTTGTTTTGTAAATTTAATTGAGATAGAATTGATAAAGTTGTACATATAAATTTAATTTAGGTTCTTATTTCACATTTTTAAGATATAAAAAGAAAATTTTCATCCGACACCATTAGAGATGAAATTATTCTCAAGAGGAGCAAAAAGTGATGCAATAATGAACATCTAAAATCTTAAAATTGCCAAACATTCTAAAGAGAAAAACATCGTAAAGGAAAACAAATAGTATATGAGTATTTCAAATTCTCCAAATAAATCTAGTATTAATCCCTCTTCACATACGGTCAGAAATCAGGCCAGCTCTGACGTGTATAAAAGTATTTACGACGAACCTTAAACTAATTAACAAACTTGTTCTTGAACAGTTGTGCAACATTTCTAGTATTAAGTTTTTCAAACCCTTTACAATAGAACAACAGTGGTTGTAGCATTTTCTTGTTGCAGATGCGTGAATCTTTCTTTTTGGCTGCCACCAATCTCCACTTTAATTGAAACCATATATGCACCTGATTAATTGCACACTTTCATAATTGCATCTTTTGCGGACACATAGGCGGATCCAGGATTTAAATCCTATTGGTTCAATTTTAAGATTTTTAACATTGAACCCATTATATTTTTAAAATTATGGATTCATATCGTACTATTTTGTAATTTTAATGAACTTTTACATACAAATTTCTACTCCGCGTCGAAAGTTATGGGTTCAGTTGAACCCGTAGGTAGTACACTACATCCGCCTCTGTGGGAACCCTGCCATCAATCTCCACCTTAATTGAAACCATATTTGCGATCAAAGGTCAAGGGTTGTAGAATGTAATGTACAATGTGCATTATACAATTGCAATGTGAAAACCAACCATCCCATCGCCATCAATGACTCCTTCAACTACAAATTTTCTGGAGTTTCAGAATAGAAAATACCTTCCGTCCTTCTCATAATCAGATCATAGATAAACATTATCGAAAAGAAAATTAAAAAGAATCTTAACTCTGTTATGAATAGATTCTTCTAAATATTGTAAGAAGTTGATCCCACCTTAATTCGATGTAAGATCTCTCCCGTAAGTACCAGAAAAACTTTCTGGTCCAAGATATTGAATAGTACTTCTTGTGCTTTGAAATCAAACGCACAACTTCTGCCAAATTTATTAAGAGTATTTCTAGAATTTGGTGTGGTATTAATAGTCCACTAAATGTGGACAGTGGCGGAGGCAGTATCTCGAAGAAGGGAGTTAAAAAAAAAAAAATTGTAGCTAGTAGAAATTGAACCTATGACATTATGGAAGTTTTGAACCCCCTTGACCAATAAACTACACTTCTAAGTTGTGTTAAGGGGGTTCAAAACTTAATATATAGAAGTAAAAAACAGATTTTGCCTTATATATACAGTGTAATTTTTCGCGAAGGGGGTTCGGGTGAACCCCTTCCGCCCCTAAATCCGCCCCTGAATGTGGATAGTCGAAGAGACTGAAGGCGTTATGAATTTTTTAGACTTTAGTGTGGTTTAAAGAGTGCAATAAAGGGTAGATAACCAAAAGAGTCAACCCATTATTTAGCTAATTTATGTAAACGAAAATAAGTGGAAAATGTCAACAAAAAAAATGAGAAAAAAGATCAAAGGAATTCCTAGGCTAAGAGATGTGCCACATCATCTCTTTCATTCCCTCCTTTATATATATGTTTTAGTTAGTTAATACACGTTTTCACCTTAATTTATGACTTAACCATAGAAAATTAGTATAATTTGGAGTAAACCTGTGTGCGGGTAAGCTTTTGCCAGATATAATTTGCATAAAGTATAGAGGAGTTGTTTGATATGAGACGATCGAAAAAGAAAAAATCGACTAATAAATCATTTGGCGATCATCGGTTGATTAAATTAAGCATCAGAATATTTTAATATTATGACGAAATAATACAAGAGAAGAATGTAGAATTTTAAGAACTAAGAGATGGTCGAAGCATTTAACAGAACTGATAATTCAAGTGGTAACTCAGTAGTAGAATTATGACCTTGCATCGAAGTAAGATGCAAAGTTTGATTTTTATAACGTTCTTAATTATGTACGTAATTATTAACAAAATAAATTGTGGTGGACTCATTCATGTAATTTTCCTTAAACAATTTACATTTTTCAAAAATACAGAAAAAGTATCCTAAGTAATTTTTCTATAATTAAAATATAACGAGTGTGTCGTCGGGAGAAAGAAAAAAAAAAGATGATGTAATTTCCCATCATTTTCTCTTCCCTTCCATAGTCAGGCAAAATATTCCTGAAATTAGTAGTTCCTTTAAATATAACCAAAGCTTCATTTGAAATTCCAAAGCTAAAGCATTTGGCGCCAACAATAGCACACCAAAAAACAGAGAGCGCGATGAGAGAGCATCATCATCTTCAAACGCCATTGAAGGAGCACGGAAATCGCCGTTCCAAATCCATTTCCGATCAAACTAAGAAGCCTCTCAAAGTATATGATCTAAGCTTTTTGCTTCAGCGAACAATCAAATCTAATTCGTTGTTTTCTCTTGTAATATTGTTCCTCTTATCTGTATGCAGAATGTTAAGAAAAGCTTGAATTCTGCGTTTGAATCGCAAGGTGCCGCACTTTCTGAATTATCGCCCAAGGAATCGATCGGTAGTTCTCCGATTTCCTCTGCTACTACCGATGATATTAATCTACTCACTGAATCTGCTGCTGAGGTAATTCCGAAATGCGTCTTACTTTATCAAATTCTAGCTATATATATCTGCATTTTCATCAGTAATTGTAGTTCTCATAGAAGTTTTTGTAGTTCGAGTAAGCAAAATCCACTCCTTAACTCCAATTTCGTCTGTACTTTTTTGAATTTTCGGGATTTCAAGTTATTTTTATTCAGAATCTGCCTCTAATTAGAATGTCTCTGTATATGAGCGTGTGTATGTATATACATTATCATCAGTAATTGTAGTTTTAATAGAATTTTTTTACTTGATTGAGCGCGTGTGTATATATATATATATATATAGTGTGTGCGCGCGCGCATGAGAGAGAGAGAGAGAGTAGGTTGAAGTTGAATCATGCAATTCGCTTGGACTCTACTATTTTTTTAAAATCTGTCTATAATTTCTTATAGTTTTTGTGATTTATATGGTTTCATGAGCTATTTGTATCCCGATTATGCCACTACATGTTTTCAATTTTGAGATCTTTGAATTGATTTTCATATCTGCGAAAGTTACTCATTCCTCTTAGTACTGAGATTGTAACATTCGGATCCTCTATTCCTGCCAGGACTTCTTGTTGATTCCAGAAACTTCTCCTTCATCAGAGGCAGTGGATCCTCTTGCTGAGCTGACTCCACTTGCTTCAACACTAACTTCTGACAAGTACAAAGAATGCACTGGCTCGAATAGCAGTAGTGGAGTTCCACAATCAAGTGATGTGAGGATTGGTTTTGTTGAGGCAGAAATGGCAGTGAAGTACCTAAGAGAAGCTCAAATGCAAGTGGTGAATGCAACAGATGTTGATGTTCGTTACAAGAAGCTTCTAGATGCTGTGGTTAACACTTTAGTTGAAGAGTTCTATGGATTGCCAGAAGACGAGGACTGGTATAATACACTCATCTCGAAAAAATTCCATTTGGTGACCCTGGCTTTTTTGCTGTGGATAATTGCTGTTTTCATTGGACTTCTCTTTCATTCGGGTGGAGAAGAGTCTTTCTATGGACCTCTTCCTACCTAAATATGTGCTACCACAGTGACTGATATGGAAGTGATTGCAGGTATATTTCTCTTTTCACCTATGTTACACTGACTCTTCATTTTGCGTAGGTTGTATTTGTGTTAATACTTACACTACTAAGCAAGTGTTTGTAATTCGTTTTGGATCTTTATTAGGCATTTGGTACAACTTGTATGAATCATAACTGTATCAAGTATGGAATGTATATGTCATACAAATTCAGTCCGATGATTAGATCATGTGCTTTATTTAGTGTTGCACTGTTGCGTGAACTTAAAAGCTCTGAAGCACTTTGATATTTCAGCTGCATATCTGGATAGTTTTTTATCTATAGAGAGACCTGTAATATACTACAGTTTGCTGGGAATTAATGCCACTTGTTTGTGCAATTGAATTTGATATGACATGTAGGAATCCTATGATCTGTTTAAATTCTTGTTTGTGATTCTACCTTAGTATTAATGTGTGCTTGCTACTCTGGAATTGAATTTTTGTTATTTCTTTTATATTACCAAAAGCTAATTGATTGATGATCCTTTCGTACAATCATATACATTTCTCATGGAACATTGGAGCATGAATTGTATTAACAAAGTAAGTTCGTTATAACATTTTCAATTCCTTGAACCTCTAATTAAGACAGGAAGACCAGGACAAAAACTGGAAGAGTAGAAGTCTGTCAGTCTCTGTCTCCTGTATACCTGGATATTAATTAGGGATTTTACAGTTGTCCAACAAAACTAGTGACAGTAACTGATGCCAAACATATAGACCAGTTTAGCTTTATGCCAGTCCTTAGAAAAGGTGTGTATGTGAAAGTGCAATTTGCGCCATGTGATGCAACTTCCAGTACTTGTAAGGAACATTATTGTGAACAACGTTGATCACCATAAGATGTAAAAAAAAAAAAAAAAGAAGAGAGAATGAGTATAGAGAGACCATTGATCCAGTCCAGCTCGTTGACCAACCACGGACCTTACAATTTCTTTTTCCTTTCAAAACAGACGCAGCAACTGCTGATTCCATTAGTGACAGCAATAAATATCGTTGAATTTGCTGGAAGTAGAACAACTTATGGATTAATCAATTTGACATTGAGGATATTCTACCATGTGCTTTTCTTTATTGTTTTGAACCCTTTATATAGCTCCGCTGGCTCAGATTCTGGAAAGCGGGACACTTTAGTTTAGCAAGAAGTTGCTGAGAATAAAGCAAATCGTCATTGTTCACTGTTATTCTATAGGTCCATCATCGGACATTTCATAATCAACTTTTGATGACTTGCGATTCCGATATAAGCTGAAATCATTTCTATGACCTTCCACGTCATATAACTAATGGATTTACAATATTTTGATCAATTTTTATATCTAAAATTCGAGTAGCCTAAGATTCGCGCAAGTAACTGAACATAATGAAGACTAGATGCAGCATTGGAAGTTTAGATAATGGGCAGGGTTGAAAACTTTCAGCACTAGTATGAAATGTGCTAACCGTCTGTAGGTCAAATAGAGCTGATGCAATCGAAAATCAATCTACAGATATGTAGTTCTTCTGTTGAATGACGAATATCTAAAGTCCTTAGCCAAAACAAAAGGTCTTACCCCTAACTGCGCAAATTTAAGCTACGTATAGAAAATGGACCAGCAATTAGAAGAAATATGTCCAAAGTGTTGCCCTCATGTCTACAGAGAAGGTATGTTGCAATTACGTACATAAAGAGCAGTTGAGCCATTACGAGCTCCAACAAAAAGAGAATACGATTGTAAACCTGATACATGTGCCATATGATTCAACTTCCACATACTAATTAGAAAAGACGTTAAATAAGATATTAAAAACTTGAAAACAACTACAGAGAGACAACCACTTGGTTAAGAATCCAACCCATAGCAGTCTACAAAATGAACTTTGATTCCAATTGAACTAGAGCTCATTGATGTTCCTGCTTTGCTCAAAACAAACTCGGGTATCTTTTATTATCTTTTTTGGTTGAAATACAGAGATATTGCAACTTGAGAGTATTCTAAATAAGTTCCTTGTCTGCTCAAGCAAACCATTTGATGCAACTAAATAATGGACCTCTTAAATATTGTTTTGAAATCTCTTACAAAATTAAAACTTCAGAAAAAAACACTGCATATAGAATGAAAGTAACTCAAACTTCTCAGGTAACTAAAAAGTTTTCTAAAGGCATGTCCAGAATTTTCCAGCTAAAAATTTTGACAAAATTGCCTTGACTCTATGGTGCAACTGACAAATCAATGGCCAAACAAAAGAGAAGCTCAACCCCAAAATCTACTAATGAAGCCCTTCTTATCTTTCTTCATCCGAGCATCCAATGATGGGAAGTCGATAAGGTTATAAGCCAAATCCAACACGATGGGATTGCGAGGAACTGGTTGGAAGGCAGGTGGAAAAGTTTCAATTCGAGGAGCAACCTTTATGTTGGCTTCACCAACAGCTGATTCGTATGTATCCATTTTTTCCATGAGAAGTTTCTCCACCTGAAGAAGTACAAAACATGGATTACACAGAATCAGAAGAGCATAAAAAAGAAATGGAAGCAGAAACTATATGAAGTAGGAAAGAAAGAAAAATGCAAAATATAATGCCTAAAAGTAACCCTAAACAAATAAGATATGATAAAGGACCCAGTTCTTGGAATACAAAACATATCTGCAATCAACTGCCATGGAATTAATGAAAGAGAAGCAGCGCTAACATTTTAAGTAATACCAGATGTCGAATACCTAAATTTATCAGTGCAGAATTACTTGTCATACTTGGTGCTTCAAACATTCCGGTTATCCTAACATGCACCAAACCAAAACTAGAAGAGCACAGGAAAGATTGTGCTAGCTTATATAGAACTCTCTAGAAAATACGTCCAACAGTTGGAAGCATCTGGTACTAAATGGATAAAACCTGAATAGAACTGTAAAACTGAAACTTCTACTTGGGTTTTTTTTTCCGGTTAAGGGTCTAATTTGCCCTTCTACTATCATAAATAGGCCTTATTTATCCTTCGTTATACTTTGTTGAAATATTTATCCTTACCGTTATAATTTAGGATCATATTTGTCGACTGTACTCTTCAAAAGGGTAACATTTGTCCTTCGCTATACTTTAGAATCATATTTGTCCGTGCACTCTTCAAAAAGGGTTACATTTGCCCTTCGTTATACTTTTTTGACATATTTATCCTTACATTATACTTTAGTATCATATTTGTCCCTCGTCCGTTAAATCGCCATGTCCCACTTTTGTTTTCCTACATGGTGCCTATTGGATTTCTTTTTCTTCCAATTTAAATATAGTCACCTATTTAAGCTAATTTACCCTGCCCACCCAATTTAAATAAAACTTCATAACTAAAATAAATGAAAATCCTAATTCATAAATGTAGAGATACAACTCTGTAAAGTCTAAATTGGGTCAATTGACCATGATTGATTCACGAAAAGCAATTTCCTGATACGACATTTACGAAGATTATGAGACATACAATAGCGATATAGCAGCGACAACATATTGACAAACAATAACTTTGAACTCAAAATCACTAATCTAATACAACTCACAATCAGTAACCAAAGTAAATTACGAGAAGTTGCACAACAATAGAGTTCATGAAGTTTTATTTAAATTGGGTGGGCAGGTTAAATTAGCTTAAATAGGTGACTATATTTAAATTGGAAGAAAAAGAAATCCAATAGGCGCCATGTAGGAAAACAAAAGTGGGACATGGCGATTTAACGGACGAGGGACAAATATGATACTAAAGTATAATGTAAGGATAAATATGTCAAAAGAGTATAACGAAGGGCAAATGTAACCCTTTTTGAAGAGCGCACGGACAAATATGATCCTAAAGTATAGCGAAGGACAAATGTTACCCCTTTTGAAGAGTACAGGGACAAATATGATCCTAAA
>ML259539.1:0-54154 GCA_005239495.1 Nicotiana undulata | reverse complement strand
GGGGGAGGGAGGGGGAGAAGATGATTTGTGTCAAAGTCAAACACACAATGCTGAAATGCTCCGCGAGAATTATCAATGAGGAAAAATCATTCTTACTCATTAATATTTACATGATATTTTTTTGGCTCACGAGCAGAAGTTAAAGACAAGAAGAAATGCCATCACTGCATTATCATCTCATGAGTTGAAACCTTTTCCAGCACAAATACTTGAAGAAGAACAGAATTTACAACTTCGTGACAATATGCCTATTGATTTGAAAAATCATGCACATAAAAATGCAGTATCCCTGAAGGACGCGAGATGGAGAAAACCATTAATGCTTCTGCCAAGATAAGCGAGAGGCTCATCCAACGTTAACTAGATTTTGGATTACAAAGTATTTGAACCTCTCTAAAATTAAAGATTAGTTAAAACTATTATTGTTCCAAGTCTCACATTCACATACTTCAACAGTCAATTATTCTTCGTAAGAACCCAAAGTTTTTTTCTTCAATGTAATCGAACCCAATCAGAAAGGGTGATAGAAGACGTAGGTTGGAAATGGTTCAACGACACAGGACATCTCATGAGTTTCCTTCCCTGGTTTTAAATATAGTAATCTAAGAGATATGTGGTTCCATATGCACCATGAACATCGCAAAAAAGGCGAATACAACAAATTAACTACTGGGAATGATTGCAGAAGTATTTAACAGACATATGGGAGGCCAAATCATACCTTCTTATCAGTTCCACTTAGTGAGATATTTGATATCTTCGTCGAGAGATTTTCTGGAGCCTTCTCCTCCTCCATAATTCCTTTGGCATGCTCTATACAGCTGTTAGATCTACTCTCGTTATACAGTGTTTTCAGTTCCTTGATCATGACCTGATACAGATGGAGAGAAAACAATGACAAGGAGAAACGGGAAAGAGGAATCCTTCGCACTCATACTCATTGCTGATTGAAGCAACGTAAGTAAGAAATATAAGAAATCCCATAATTATGCGTCATAATTTCGTCCTATAAGAAGCAGCTTGGGAGCTCTATCATCGAACATTAACGGCAAATGCACAATCAAATTTATATAATGAATGCAGGTAATTTGACTGATAAAGTGCTTACCTGATCAACTGCATTTGCAGACTGCAGTTTCTTAAGAGCTGCATCAGCTAAGGAACGAGCTTGACAGTACAAGGCATAAGCTTCTGTCCTCTTTCCTGCTGAACTGTAGGACTTTGCCAAGTAGAAGCACCTGGCAGGAAATTGAAATAAAAGATTTTAATTGATTTCAGACAAAAAGATTACCATTCTAAGGTTATAAAGATACACAAATCTGCAACCCTGGAAAACTTCACTAACACTAAGATCCTGCAAAGCTAAGATGACTAGCGCTTCCTGGATGAAGATGGAGAGGGAGCAAGGGGAAGAGGACTAAATAACAGGACTTCATCATAGTGCAAAAGCAAAATTATTTTTTAGAACAGGCTTAAGACTTAACATAGAAGGATCGGTAACATTCCTATATGCCTAGCAAGAAATTGATATGAGCAGCATCAAATACAGGTCTATCACATCTAAATGAACAAATTGCACAAGATAAAAATGTGGAATGAAACTAGTCAAGTCGTGGAGTTACTGACAGGAGGTAAATATACCAATCCGACAATGTCCATATGAGACGATGAACATTTTATTAAAGTCCAAATAGATACTGACATTGGAACCATAAGTTTAAATAACTCCAAATAGGCAAAGTATAATCATACATAGTATCACTGACCCATTTCATTGATTATCACATAAGTGTACATAGGAGTTGTACAACCTCCTCATATGGGACACCAAAAGTTCCAAATCTCCATTTCGTAAATTCGCCAATAATGCTAGTTTTCCAAGTCATGAATGCTAAAAACCATATTAAGATAGTCTTTCACTCTCTCCTTCCACAAAACTTCATTTCAACTATCACATAATGAAAGAAACAGTGAAAGATTAAAAGATACTAATAAAGTAAGAAAAGTCGGACCTTTCTGCTCGGAAAACCATGCTTCTCAGCTCACACTCTTCACCTAAAGCAACTTCTTCCGTTTTCCTATCTCTACCAGAACTAACTAGATCAAAAAGATCAGCAATATTCTGCATCAGAGAATATAAGTGAGCTTTGTCATATTGCCAACTCTGGTCTAAAATGCTCCGATTAAAAGCGTACTAAAAAATTAACACTCAAAACAACTGTTACCTGTAACAATAGATCATACAGCCGGACAAGCTCCTCGGGCTTTGTGACCTTTTCATTTTTATCATCACGGACCTTGTTGAGCTTGCTTTTAGCTATTTTCACTAACAACTGATTCCGCTCAATGGTTCTCTGCCCTAAAATTGCACCAATGGCTTTATCCAAGCCACTTAACTCATCTTTCACATTTTCCGAATTAGCTGCTGTAACCTAGAAGAAAAAACATGTGTAAGATGCACAGAAGACTAGCATAGGATGTTACTTCGATGTACGAATTAACAGAATCAAATTGAATTTTATTAAGAAATCAGTAACTTCCACATGATATGAGTAGTTACTCACCAGGTCATTCCGGATGCAGCTCCTGGCTTCGTGATATGCTGCAAATATTTTGTCATATAACACAAGTTTCTTCTCTGCTGGAAGAGAATCAGCAGCTGAACCATGGATATCTTTCTCCAGTTCCTGGGCTGATGCATATTCCAGTGCATAATATAAGCTTGAAATAAAGTTAAAACCCAACATGATGTTTTAAAGGCAGATATGCAATTAGTTGACCAAAATCCAAAGACGTGGTTAAAATTTTCTCCTTCCGTTTCAATTTATATGGTGGGTTTTTGGAAGTTTAATAAAAACAGACTTTTGAAACTTGTGGCCATAAATATGTCGTGAGATAATATAAAAGCATATCATTAAGGGTAAAATCGGAAGTTTAAAATTAAAATGTTTCCAAATATGAAAAGGTACCATTCTTTCTTAGACTAATAAGGAACAAATCACTAGATATGCAAAAACTAGGAGGAGAAATTGAAAAGCTTAATTACGAGCCTCTCAAGTTAAAGCCTAGTTGCCACTCAGGTTTGCAAAAGCAACAGCATTGATGTACCTTTGTAGGTATACTATATGTGTTTGTATAATTCTTCGTAAGATCAAGGACTCGTTGCATTATGTGTAACATAGCATTCCTACTGGGCATTTCCTTACAATATTAGTTCCCTCATCTTGATACATATTTTATACATGGACCTTGGACCTAACTCAACCCCAGAAGTTAGCTCATGAGATGAGGATTGCCCAAAATCATATAAGGAGCCCAAGAAATCTACATCCCATCGATGTGGGACTCAATACCCCCTCACTCCCAGGCTTGCAAACTGGAGCGTGCACAATATAAATGGGGGTCCAACATCGGTAACGATGAATAGGGAAGTGTCTGGATCTGATACCATGATAAATGGACCTTGGGCCTAACTCAACTTCAAAAGCCAACTCATGAGGATTGCCCAAGACCATATAAGGAGCCCCGAAAATCTACATCCCACCGACGTGGGACTCAACAAATTATTATACTCCGTTATATGCTCACTGTCGCAGGGACTAGACATGTAAATTTGCAACGGCTAACAAGTTTAAAACTAGAAGGCAACTCACAAGGGTCGTAGAGAGTGCTCCAAAACCTACGAAGACTTCAAGTATAGACACTCAAAAGCTACGTGGAACATCGAAGAATGCCTAGAAATGCTTCGTTAAAGAACAAAGTATACATACCAAAATTCGGAACTAGGTTGAAATAGTGGAATTTGGTATAAAGTGGTAGACTAGGAATTCCAAACTCATAGATAAAACAAACTTGCAAATGTGAGAACTTCCAGAAAGTTGGCGGTTGATGCATTTTTCAATCAAAGTGCTACCTTTTGCATCGAAGTAATTACATACCTTTCAAAATGGATACCCGTGTCTTTGCATTTGAAATTGGAAATCTATTTCCAAGCCAATGGAATTCGGTCATAGATGCAGCCTGCTGAGATCTTGCCTCTGCCATAGCAGCCTGTCAACGAAGAAAAGACTCTGAGATCTTGCCTTTGCTCCTAATAGATCAATTGGGAGCAAATAATCCTCAAAACTCGTTTTTCGAAAAATTCCAGAGAAAGACAGCATCCAGGGTACATTGGACGCAATTATATTAAACAAAAAAGATGAGTGCCTAGAAATCGTAGATACACTTAGAAATGACAGCTCACCTCCAACTTTGCTTTGAAAAGATCCAGAGCAGGCCCTTCCATTTCACCGATGGAAACGAGTTCAGAAGTTTGTAGGTTAGACTCACCAATCTTGTGTAAGCAATATCTGATACTAGGTTCTAGTTCCTCAACCCGCTCACGGCACAATACTTGGTTCTCTAAATCTCCATATTTTCCAAGTTCCTCATACACAGCTCTATTCAAATTAGTCAGAGAGCGGGCACTCAGGACCTTGATGAAACAATAGTATAATTCTAATACCTAATAAGAGAAGTGGATATAGGGAGCAGGAAAATGGAGAGATTTTGCACAACCTCCTCGACACACTAACTAGACACACTGGACATTTTTTCTCAGCAATAGAGAAGCATACGTCTCCATAAGACTAAGGTACCTGGCGCTTTTGAAGCATTTTAGAGCAACATCCCAATTCTGATCTTGTTCAAATAATAAACTCCCTTTCATATATGCAGCATAAGCCTGCAGATTAGCAAACAAGATTGCACAATAACTTTAAAAGATCAAACTTTCGAAGATTTGAGTCAACAATTAAAAACCACGTCGAATCGCTTCAAGCATTAAAAAAACACAAAACAGAACAGCATACCTGTACAAGAGCAATGAAAAAAATAATAACAATGCTAAAAGGGAGTGACTAGAAAAGGAAATGGAATAACTTAGATATTCAGTAATTTAGATTAATTAACTATTGACTATGCATAGTCATACTATGAAAGTGTGGGAGAGGGTGGTGGAATCGAGGGTGAGGAGGTCGGTGTACGAGTTCATACCTGGTCGTTCAACTACGGAAGCTATCCATCTTATCAGGAGGTTAGGAGGTTGGTGGATCAGTACAGGGATAGGAAGAAGGATATGCACATGGTGTTTATTGATCTAGAGAAAGCATAAGAGCAGGTCCCGAGAGAGTTTTTTGAAAGTGTATGGAGGCTAAAGGTGTTCCGGTAGCATACATTTGGGTGATTAAGGTCATGTATGATGGAGCTAAGAGTTGGGTTAGGACCATAGGAGGTGATTCGGAGCATTTTCCGGTGATAATGGGGTTACACCAAGGATCTGCGCTCAACCCTTTCCTATTTGCCTTGGCGATGGACGCTCTGACGCACCATATTCAAGGAGAGGTGACATGATGTATGTTATTTGCTGATGATATAGTCCTCATTGATGAAACGCTAGGCGGTATCGACGAGAAGCTGGAGGTTTGGAGACAGACCCCGGAGTCTAAAGGTTTCAAGTTGAGCAGGACCAAGACAGAATACTTCGAATGCAAGTTCAGTGACATGACAGGGAAACGGACTGTGACATGAGGCTTAGATTCACAAGTCATCCCCAAGAAAGGGAGTTTTAAGTATCTTGGGTCAATTCTTTTTGGGGAACGGGGAGATCGACGAGGATGTCACACACCGTATATCGGCCATGTTGTATGGGGCAGAGTGTTGTGTGACAAAAAGGTGCCACCGGAACTTAAAACAAGTTTTATGGAACGGTGGCTAGACCGGCCATGTTGTATGGGGCAGAGTGTTGGCCAGAGATGAAACTAGCAGAATTGAGGATGTTGAGGTGGATGTGCGGGCATACTATGTTGGATAAGATTAGGAATGAAGATATTCGGGTAAAGTTGGGGGTGGCGCCTATGGATGATAAAATGCGGGAAGCGAGGCTTAGTTGGTTCGGGCACGTGCGGAGGAGAAGCCTTGACGCCTCGGTTAGGAGGTGCGAGAGGTTAGCCTTGTCAGGTCTGAGAAGAGGTAGAGGGCAGCTCAAGAAATATTGGGAGAGGTTATCAGGCAGGACATGGCGCGACTCCAGCTCACCGAGGACATGACCTTAGATAGGAAGGTTTGGAGGGCGAGTATTAAAGTCGTAGGTTAGTAGGTAGTTGAACGATTTTCTTCCCCGTTGAGGGTGGTAGGCTAGTTTGTTAGTGTCCTACTTTAGTTTGATGGTGGTACTTATTGTGTTCGTATTATTTTCCTGCTCCGGTTGCCCAGTACCTTTCCATTGCTCTGATTGACGATACTGCCTTTTCCTTTCTCTTTTTTTATTCTTAGGATGATGGGATTGTCTTCCTGACGTATTGTTGTTATTGTTCCATTGCCTCTTTTTCATCTCCTTGTGCCGAGGGCCTTTCGGAAACAGTCTCTCTACCCCGGGGTTGGGGTAAGGTCTGCGTACACACTACCCTCCCCAAACCCGGAACCCCACACGTGGGATTATACTAACGATCTGCAGAGTTTGATTCTCTATTTTTTATAAGGTAAATAATTTTATTAATAATGGAAAATCTCCTATATAAAAGCAGTATACCAAAAAGTACATAATTTGCAACCTAATATAATTTTCTACATTATTCTATGTTCTACCACCAACATATAAAAGAAAGGTTCTGAAAAAGGCAAGGTAAATTGCACCACCAATCATACAAACTTAAAAGCAGATTTTAAATTGTACCACCTCATTAAAAGAAAATTGGTATAGAGCAAAGAAACCTGGTCAGGTAAATGAGTAGTCTCATGGAAGTGCAGATAGAATAGTGGAAATTGGCAGCACTAAAACAGTTATTTAGAATCGGAATGATAGCCAAAGGAGCTAGGTCTTTTCTTCTTTTGAACTTCTCACATCCTTGACCATAGCCAACATTAACCACTGTACACAGAACAGTTTCACTAATGTGCAGTGTCCACCGTAACTGACTAACAACCTCTCTGTGTAGCTACAAGTGGACCACGTTGTTGATAACACCAGCTAACATATGTATATTTCTTTTCCTTAAAATTTCAACAGCAAAATTGGACCCCTTGTTGTCATCCCCGTGAGGCTCTTTTCTAGTTTTCATTACTTTTTATCTTTCTTTTTATTGTTTTTCTATATTGTTTATCCAAGTAAGTCATTGGATTGATTTGTTTTATCCTTTAAGAGAATAAGCTACTACCTAGACAAAGATGCTAGCACTTATGAAATCATAGAAATAAGATAACTCCACTGTGTAAGCTTCACAGTCGGTCCCATTAACAAATTAACGATGATTGTTGTAAATTAAAGATGATTGCTCCATTAACAAATTACAGTATGATGAATCCTCACAGTAATACATACGTTTGAGAGAAGTTTTGTCAAAATATCTACATTCTTTAGGAATCACAGCAGACTTATCTAAGAATAAAATAGAATACAAGAAAAAAATCCATATAAAGATATCAACTAGACGAGGTTAATAATCAATTGTTGTTTTTACACTTACACTAGGTACAGTTTGAGATAAATACAAGATTTAGAGAATCTAAGTTGCCTCAAAAGACAAATTGCTTACCAGCATTATAATGAAATGGACCCAAATAGAATGAAATATATAGATGATTCATATCATCAAACCCAACTAACTCAGGATTTAGGTATAGTTGATAGTTGATTAACAAGTACATGAGAAACATATGATAACTTTAGATGATCTGAAACTTCTCTCCCATCTCAGTTCTTCAAATGGTAATTCTTGAAACTTTCATACAACAAATGGCCCTCCTAAAGGCTAAAACTTCAGGCATTGTTTAAAAGAAGGTTCTTAACCGGAAGTAAAAATTCATCATGGACCATAATGATTTTTTCCGGCTAAAGCAGTAGTGGTAGTGTCAGCTATTAGCCAGTAAATCTGAAACCAACTTTCACGTTGACAAAAGCAAGAGTTTGAAAGATAATCATCCCCAGTAAAAGAAAAACGAATGAGGAGAACTTCAAGGATAGCATGAAGGAAAAAGCATTTTGAGAATATCAACAACTCAGCACCTCAGCATTGGATCGGAAGACTAAAAGTTTGGGCTAATGACTAAATCAAATGCTCTCATGAGCAAGCATAATGTCAGATATATGAGAATCATGCTACAAGAAGCATACCTCCGCTTCTAAAGATGTTCTCGAGTCTCCCTTGAAGGAACACAATTCCTGAAAAAGACTAGCCCATTTAACCGCCTTTCTCAACCGACCAATGAGATAGCTTCTTTGGCGTGCATTTGGTCCATCAGGCAATGTTTTCTTTTCCATAGCATGACTCCAAGCTCTCTCAGCTGTATAGAGAACCAAGTGAAGAAACCTACAATGAGCCCAAATCATTTACATTGTTATGTTTTGAGTCTGACAAGTTCAATACAATTATGACTCATATTGGGCAGATAAGATTGTTCATGACTCAATAGGCTCATGTCTCACCAAAAACGTACAATACTTCCCTCTATATACTTCTTAGAGGGACTAGATCTTTAACATTTCAACTTTTAGAAATAACTCAAGAAAATGCATCCAAAAGCTCTAAAGAAGGAGTCATGATAGCAGCCCTAAACAATGCATCATGATAGCTTAACCAACAATCAAAAAATGTGAGAAATTAGAACTTAGACTTCCAAACGTACATTGTTGAATAAAAGAACCCAAAGGTCCATTGGGCCTTTAGGCACAAAGCGCAAATAAAGCGTGGGCTTTAACGAAGAAAGGCGCAGATGGAATAAGGGAGAAAAAAATACAAATATCTATGCGTAGTCCAGACTAATACTTATAAGCATGACTAAAACTATATGGACAAAGAAATTTTAAAAAAAGGATTACGATAAAGTGAAAATTGTTTAGTGTCGCCTCTTCAGGATTACGCTCATGGGGAAGGAAAAGTATGTCTGAGCCTTGATGATGACACTAAAGCACCCATTAAGCGAGGTGAAGAGCTCAACATGTTTTGCGCCTCGCTCCAGGGCTTAAGCACACCTTTGACAACACTGATATCAATGCAGTAATAAGTGTGATATAATGTGAAATGAAAATCATGAGAGACCATATTCGAGTCCGAGCAAGGATAAAAAACAGTAGGTGGTTTATCCGCCTAAACTTTGGTAGCTAAAGTTATTCAGCACCTTTACTAGTGGGGGGTAGCAAGTACGTGGTGGAATAATCGAAGAGTGCACAAGCTCTCCCACACACCACCAGTATCATAAAAAGGGTGTGAGATTCGAGAATGGTTAGTTTTAGGAAATCCCTCATTTGTCTTTAAGACAAACGGATCAACCAAAACGGAATGCATATAAAGGATTCATATTTTCAACCCTAATTAGTTTGAAATTGAAGAATACTTGTCATTGTTGTCACAAGTAAACATCATTTTCATTCAGTTTCAAAAAAGTAAATATCATTTTCATAAGGCATTTCTATATGTTCTGCCACTCTAGGGATCCATTAATTCAACCAATGAAACCCAAAAAACAGGGAAATTACAACCAATCCATCACTCAAATAACAAACCAAATTTAACACTAGCAATAACAAAACATCACAAACAACAAAAAAGCACACACACCTCACTTCAGTGACCGTAGCCACTGAAATCGCACGCTTAGTGTACTTCACACGCCCGTGAGTGAACTTGAGCGATTTATACAATCTCCTTAATCGAGCCGTACAATACCTCCTGCAAATTCCAATTTTCTAAATCCTTTTACACCAAAATCACTCAAAACAAATTATACCTAAGGAATTTGATTCATTTTTCTGCTGAACATGTGTGTGGGTGTGTGACGGAATCGTACCTGTAACGAGCGTAATCACCGAATCGCAATCCATGCTGCATTTGAGCAGATTTTAAAAGCTGTAACACTACAAAACCATATAAAAGTAGTTAAAATTCAGTGATCTAAAAGATAAGAACATTCCAAAATTTTCATTGCAATTGGAGAAAAGAACGAAGAAGTCTCAATGCATAAGCTCTTACCATTGACGGAGAACTTAGGGTTAGTTGTGATCTGATCAGAAGGAATAGAAGCCTGATCGTCGATTTCCATGGCGGAAGTTTCTTTCTGCTTTGCCATTGTCCAGAAATTAGCTTACGGCGGAGCGACCTACGTTTTCTGATTTACGTTTGACGAGACCCTATCGGAGAAATGTCCTGCGTTTTTTTATTTGGGTTTTTTTTAGAATTAGTTATTTTTTGGTTAACTTTTTGGACATGATGTTAAGAATGGATAGATTGCTTACTATAGATAAATGAAAAAGGCCAAAAAATGGCCACTTGTTAGGAAATAAAAGCAATATAGCAAAAACTAGCATGTAATTAATTAGAACTTAACATAAGAAGGCAACAATAATATTAGAAGAGACGATTTCTTCTATTTTCAATTGTATGGAATAGGTTCATCATAGAAATATTTTATTGTTACAAAATCACTCCAAATATGATATGAATACATAACCAATCCAAAATTTGTTATGAATATAAAATCAATCCAAAATTGTTATGAATACAGAACCATTCCAAAACTTGTTATGTAGACATCCATCGTTGCTAAGGGGGAGGATTTATAATACTCCCTCTTGGATGTCCGTTAACAGATAATGTGCCTCATTAAAACCTTACTAAGAAATACCAAGTGGAAAAAATTCTAGTGAAGAAAAAAGAGTGCACATATCTTGTAATACGCACTTAAGAGTTGACTCATTAAAAACTTTACCAGGAAAACCTAAATGGGACAAAACTTTGGTTAAGGGAAAAAGAGTACAACGCGTATTTCTCCCCTTGGTAAAAACTTTATTTGATATCTCAGAGGCGGTGCATTCCATTCTTGTATCTCAACTTCTCAAATGTTGATGTCGGTAATGCCTTAGTGAACAAATATGTCAATTATTACTTGAACGAATTCGTTGAACATCTAATCCACCATTCTTTTGAAGATCGTGCGTGAAAAAGAATTTTAGTGAAATATGCTTTGTTCTATCTCCTTTAATATATCTCACTTTTACACTCTGTTTGGATCACTATTCCTCTATCGTTTTATAATGTATCGTATTGTACTGTAGTATATCGTTTTGATGGATAGACTGTATCGTTTGATGTTGTTAAATAACATCTTTATTGTTTGGTTTGACTGTGGTGTACTGTATTGTACTACTAAGTTTACTAAAATACCCTCAATTATTTTAAATACGATGCTTATTAAGAATTACTTATAAAAATAATTTATTGATTTGACCTCCGCATCTTCCTCACAAGGAATCATCATTCTACTATAACATAGCAGGGATAGGAGGAAAAATCTCTTTACAAAATTGGGAATAACATACCATCTAATGTAAACATGCATAACTAACAGACTCTTAAGTATGGAATATAAATAAGTTTCTTCCAAGCATTCTCAGATGCAGCAAACAACAATCTCGATGTATCCTTCAAGCGCCCTTAACTAGAGTTCTGCTAAATTCTTGACCATATAATATTTTACTTAGGCTTACAGTATGGGAGTCTATTCCATATCCTAGTCTGAATGTTATAACTAATATGCAGTTACTGAGAACGCAAATGCCCATGTATTCAATATTATAAGAGAATTGGAAATAACAGGTTAATGTCCCACTTTTGGTGCCCACAAGACATTGTTTTGGACTTTGTTGTCTCCTAAACTATATAACTTCAATGATAAGTATCCTACAAAATCACTCTAGACTAATCTAAACTTTTGGTTACTTTAGAAACTTTCTATATCCGACATGATGTGAATAGTTGATTCGTCTCATAAGGAACAAGAATGGATGGTCAGCAACAAAATTTATTTCCTGCTCAAATTACCATTTGATACCCTCCAAAAGTATGAAGACCAAGAATCATAAGTGTTTTATTTTCTTTTGATAAGTCCTTTTGTAATTATGGGTGTCTTTACAAATTTAGTGAAGACTATATATTAATATACAAATATGTTACCTTCTCAACAAAAAAAGCAAAGTTATTTGCTAAAATTCCATAAGTATGGAAAAAAACCTACAGCTACACAACAGGGCTGGTCCACAAAGCAAGGTGAGTTATCTTAACATTCAGCAACAGCAAAGTAAAGCAGAAACACTCGATTCTTCCGACACAAACGCATAAATCACAGCATATGAATACTCACAAGTCAGAAAGCAAATATGAGATGTATCTATTTACGAATGCAAGATGCAAAAGTACAAATTTGAGCAGAATACACACGAATAAGAGGAAAAAAAGATATTACGATATAGCCAATGTCACGATCCAAAATTCTAACTCGGGTCGTGATGGCGCCCAACACCGTGGTCAGGCAAGCCATCAATTGATTTACTAGTGAAATTCTCTTCTTTGATAGAACATTCCAACACTTGTCAAATTTTAAGTTTGAACATTAAGCAAAACGGATAAAGTTTGACTAACTTGAAACATGATTAACCATAAGGGATCATAACCCAATAATTACAACCCAAAATAAAGTATCAACAACGTGTGTGCCAGGAACCAGTGTCACAAGTCTGCAGGCATTCTAATAGAGTATAGCAAAAGATTAATAAATTGTCCTACTGTCTGAAGAACTAGACAGGAATGAACAAAAGAAGACTTCGTAGCGCTGCTGAAGATCATCAAGGGAAGCAGCTCACCATGAAGTTAAGTCCAAATATAACTCAGGATCGGGCTCCGGCCTGATAACCAGATGCACCAGCCTCAAAACCTGTACAATTAAGTACAGAAGCGTAGCATGAGTACATAAACAAATATGTACCCAGTGAGTATCTCGCCTAACCTCGAAAAAGTAGTGACGAGAGGTCGACGTGATACTTACTAGGCCCAAACAATATATATAAGTACAGGATAAACAGAAATAACAGCAATGGCAATAATAAAGGCAGGAACATCAAATAACATTATCTATTACCATTACGTGTCCACTTCAATAGCATATAAGCTACTTAGTTTTCCCCTTTTTCATAAAAATCAACCGATACCATTCTAGGACTTCCCATCCTTATCAAACACATAACAGGTTGTGAACATACAGTCGATACGACGTGAAAAGTAAATGTGCACTGCCGAAGGGTCGAACAGCTCGAACCATAGATGCATCTATCTCCCCCGCTCGTGAATCGATCATGCGATGCGGTTAACATAATACTAGGGCTACCCCACTCGCGAATCATACATGCGACACGGGTTCCCGTATACATATACATAATTAACAGGGATTTCAGATAATTTAACATGGAATCATACTATCAGAAAATGATTCAATAATGTCAACTTCGAAATATAACCTCATATGCCTTCATATATGAAATACAAGGATATTAGACTACCTAGACCACATGCAAGATCACGGATACAACACATAAAGCATGCTTGTGAATCCTAAACTACCCGACAAGGCATAATAGTAGCTACGCACGGACTCTCGTCACTTCGTGCGTGCGTGCGTGCGTAGCCCCCGCAAATAAGGACATGCAATCATTTATAATCACCTATGGGGACAATTTCCTCTTACAAGGATAGAAAGGAGACTCACCTCGTGCCGAGCCTACTTTCCGGGTCAAGAATGCGCCTCAAACTCCAAACTCGTCTCCCAAGGACTCAAAACTAGTCAAATGTTACATTAATAAATTAATTTATACTCAAAAGTATGAAATTCCCCTATTTACTTAGTCATTCCAACTTACTTTGAAAAATTCCAAAATACACCCCCGAGCCCGCATGCTTGGATTATGGAAATTTTCGAAGGAAACACTTACCCATAACCTAATGATAATTAATATATGATTTTTGTATGATTTCATAGCTAGTTAGTGGGTAATTCTCTAAATTTCATAAAGCCCTATGTTTTTATTCTAACCCTTGATTTACACTAATTAGGATGTTAATTTACCTAGAAATTCATGTATTAAACTAATATTAGGGTAGAGATCGCTTACCTTTCAGTAGCTAGGTCGTTTGGCTCTTTTCCAAGCTCTCAAGGTCGCCAATGGAGGAAAGAAAATGGTGCAAAATGGTTCATTCCCGTGTTTTAAAGAACCTCACTGCCTACAGGTCTTTCGCACCTGCGGTTCGAGGACCGCACCTGCGGTCTCGCATCTGCGAGGATAATCTCGCACCTTCGGAATTGGGCAAGGAGGGCTGGGCTCGCACCTGCGGATTATGATCCGCTTCTACGAGAAGTGGCAACCTCACCTGGGGCCACACCTGCGAGGCAAAGACTATAGAAGCGGTCTCGCACCTGCGACTGGGACACCGCAGGTGCGGTCGCACCAGATTTGGTGCACCAACAGCTGTTTTTGCTGGTTTTTAGCCTCGTTCGATGCCCGAGCAGCATCTGGGCCCACCCGAGCCCCTGTCCAAATATATTAAGTCCCAAATCATAATACGGACTTGCTCGAGCCTTCGGAACACCCAAAACAATGCTAAAACTCAAAATCACACCTCAAAACCCCTAGAATCAAACTTAAGATTTCTTGAATTCGTTAACAATGAGCCGAACTTACCTATACTACTCGGAATGACATAAAATTTTGCAAGCAAGTCATAAATGACATGACGGAACTATTCCCGGTATCGAAATTCCGTTTGAACCTCGATGACACAAAAACACGTTCCAAACCACAATTTGAACTTAAGAAAACTCTTATTTCGCTATTGGGCGCCAAAACGCTCTCGGGTCATCCAAAACCCGTTCCGAACATACGCCCAAGTCTGAAATCATCATACGAAGCTACCGGAACCGTTGAATCTCGATTCTGAGGTCGTTTACCCAAAACGTTAACCGAAATCAAACTTGGCCTTAAAGGCCAACCTTAAGGAACTAAGTGTTCCTATACCACTCTAAACTCTTCCAATTCCCGAACCGCCCGTCCCCACAAGTCATAAGTCAATAAAAGCAACTACGGGAAGTCTTATTTAGGGGAACGGGGTCCTAGAACGCAAAACAACTGGTCGGGTCGTTACATTCTCCACCTCTTAAACAAGCGTTCGTCCTCGAACGGGTCTAGAATCATACCTGAAGTGCTGAATAAGTGTGGATATATGCTCTGCATGTTCTCCTCGGACTCCCAAGTCGCCTCATCGACTGGTTGGCCCCTCCACTAGACCTTTACGGCGGAAACTCTCTTGGACCTCAACTGGCGATCCTGCCTGTCAATGATAGCAATTGGCTCCTCCTCGTAGCCCAATCTATCATCCAACTAAATGGTGTTGAAATCAACCACGTGAGAGAAGTCGGCGTGGTACCTTCGGAGCATGGATACATGAAAGACCGGATGAACTCCTGATAAACTGGAAGGTAAAGCAAGCTCATAAGCAACCTCTCCAACTCGCCTCAATACCTCGAAAGGACCTATAAACCTTGGGCTCAACTTGCCCTTCTTCCCGAACCTCATAATACCTTTCATCGGCAAGACTTTCAACAAGACCTTGTCTCCCTCCATAAATGATACGTCACGCGCCTTCTGATCCGCGTAACTCTTCTGTCTGGACTGTGCTGTGCGAAGCCTCTTCTGAATCAACTTCACTTTCTCTAAAGCATCCTTCACCAGGTCGGTGCCATATAACTTAGCCTCGCCAGGCTCAAACCACCCGATAGGAGAACGACATCGGCGGCCATACAAGGCCTCAAATGGAGCCATCTTAATGCTGGACTGATAACTATTATTATAAGCAAACTCGGCCAGAGGCAAGAACTGGTCCCACTGACCTCTGAAGTCAATCACACATGCCCTGAGCATGTCCTCCAATATCTGAACTGTCTGCTTCGACTGACCATCAGTCTGAGGGTGGAATGTTGTGTTGAGGTCTATCTGGGTGCCCAACTCGCTATGCAATGCTCTCCATAAGTGTGAGGTGAACTGAGGACCTCGATCTGATATAATGGACACAGGCACACCGTGCAACCGGACTATGGCCAACCTCTCAGAAGTATAAGTAGTAGCTACTGGAATGAAATGCGCCGATTTGGTCAACCTATCCACAATGACCCAAACCGCGTCAACCTTCCGCAAAGTCCGAGGCGACCCAACCACGAAGTCCATAGTGATGCGCTCCCACTTCCACTCAGGAATAGGCATCTGCTGAAGTATGCCTCCTAGCCTCTGGTGCTCGTACTTGACCTGCTGGAAATTAAGACATCTAACCACATACTCCAATATGTCTCTCTTCATCCGCCTCCACCAAAAATGTTGCTTCAAGTCACGATACATCTTTGTAGCACCCGGATGAATAGAATACCGTGAACTCTGAGCCTCCTCTAGAATCCTCTCCCTCATGCCATCAACATTAGGAACACATAAACGGCCCTGAAGTCTCAGAACACCATCCTCACCCATAATAACCTCATTGGCACCACCCTGAACCGCTATCTCTCGTAGCTCTGCCAAGCATGGATCATCAAACTGCCGGGCCTTAATCTCTCCCAATAACGAAGATTGAGCAACCACATATGCAAGAACTCGGCGGGGCTTTGAAAGGTCCAATCTCACCAGGTGATTAGCCAAGGACTGAATGTCCAAGGCTAGAGGTCTCTCCTCTGCTGCAATATAAGCCAAACTACCCATACTCTCCGCCTTCCTGCTAAAGGCATCTGCTACCACATTTTTCTTGCCCGGATGATAAAGAATGGTGATGTCATAATCTTTCAACAACTCAAGCCATCTGCGCTGCCTCAAATTAAGATCCCTCTGCTTGAACAAGTGATGTGCGGTGGTCTGTATAAACCTCACAAGACACTCCATAACGGTAGTGCCTCCAAATCTTGAGAGCATGGACAATCGTCGCTAACTCCAGATCGTGCACATGATAATTCTTCTCATGAACCTTCAGCTGGCGCGAAGCATAAGCAATAACTCTCCCTTCCTGCATCAACACACATCCCAAACCAACGCGTGAAGCGTCACAATATAATGTATACATCCCAGAACCGGAAGGCAATACTAGAACTGGTGTTGAGGTCAATGTTATCTTGAGCTTCTGAAAGCTCGCCTCACACTCGTCGGACAATCGGAACAGGGCATTCTTCTAAGTCAATCTAGTCAGTGGGGCTGCAATGGATGAAAATCCCTCCACAAATCGGCGATAATAACCTGCTAGACCCAAGAAGCTCCTGATCTTTGTAGCTGAAGTAGGACGTGGCCAACTCTGGACTGCCTTAATCTTCTTATGATCAACCTTGATACCCTCTCCGGATACCACATGTCCCAAGAATGCCACGGAATCCAACCAGAACTCACACTTGGAGTACTTAGCATATAGCTTCTGTTCTTGCAAAGTCTGGAGCACAACTCTCAAATGTTGCTCATGCTCGCCCAGTCTACGTGAGTAAATCAGAATGTCATCAATAAAGACAATGACAAAAGAATCAATTTACGTGTCAGGACCCGAAATCCCGCCTTTGGGCCATGACTGCGACTAACGACGAACCCGCTAGACAAGCTAACGTTTGAACTAAATAAAACTCATTAACAACTAAAACGAACAAGATAACTTAGGCATCGATGGTCCGCAATGTGAAGGTTAACAAATAACCAAAATATAACATAGCAATTTCGAAATAAAACTCATATACAAATCCCAGAACTGGTGTCACATACTCACAAACTGTCTAAGAGATTACTAAAACAAAGGTCTGAAAATAAATACATAGGACTGTCTTTGAAATATAAGGTAAGACAGAGCTGAAAGTGAAGAGTAGAAGGTGACGCCAAGGCCCACGAACGTCTACGGGTCTACCTCGATGTCTCCTGTATGAACTGATGAGATGCTCTGACCGTCAGTGATCCCCGGGTCTGGCTGCGTAGTCTTCACAACATAAAGAAGTGCAGGTGTAGCATCAGTACAACCGACCCCATGTACTGAGTAAGTGTCGAGCCTAACCTCGGCGAGGTAGTAACGAGGCTAGGACCGACAACAATATATGTACCTGAGAAATTCTATATAATAACAGGAAAAATGTCGACGGAATTAAGCAAGTAAGACAGAGACGGGGAGAACATGTTGGGGGTAAAAGGGGCAACAAAATGCTAGCACGATAGAACGAGGTAATAATTGAAATGTAAAGATAAAGGCAGGAATTTAACTTCTCAAACAGATAATGAACAGCATAAGGCACGACATGTCCCCTCGTGCATAACCTCACAATCACTCGGCACGGAATGTCCCCTCGTGCATAACTTCACAATCACTCGACACGGAATGTCCCCTCGTGCGTATATAATAACACTCGGCACGGAATGTCCCCTCATGCAATAAATAATCAACACGGCATGTCCCCTCGTGTGATAATAACAAACAAGCAATAATATAATGCGAAAATCAACAATAAGAAGTCTCAGGTATATGGAAATGCTTCAATAAAATTCTATTGTCCCAGCAAGGAGAAATCATCAATTACAAACTCAACAAATGCCCGACAAGGGTCTCGGCTATAACCAACCTCGCATCAGAAATACAATTCCATAGTGTAAGCCTCAACTGAAACAAATAACTCAATAACTCTCCACGTCATGAAACAACATCAAGGTATCACTTTTAATTCACCAATTACTCATAGTGCGGAAAATATTAAGAACATAGTAAGTTTCATCACAATTGACTCATGGGCATGCTTGACCGCTACATATAGGCACTCGTCACCATGCGTATACGTTGGACATGAGTTACACATAGCAAATANAAATGCAAGTCAAGCCTCAATCACAGCCTTCCCTCTCGAATCCAACTATGAATCGGTAATATCTAGACATAATGGATTTATTAACATCAATAAATACTCAATAAACCAATTCCCAAGCCAAATTATACATTTTCTAATATTCTTCCAAGAATACTAAAATTCGACCCCAGGCCCACACGTTCAGATTTTCGAAAATTCATGAAGGAATCAATTACCCGGAGTCTAAGGATCAAAGTTATGTAATTTATATAAGATTTCATGGCCTAACGTGGAAAATCACAAAATCCTCAAGAACCCTAAAATTACTACCTAATTCTATGATTTTTAGATGATTTAGTAGTGAATTTAACTAGGAATTAATGTTAAAACTAGAAGTTTATGGGGTTTAACTTACCTCTTACAGTGGGTGGTCGTGGAAGGTGTTGCCCAGACTTGGATTCTCTCTAATGGAGGTTGAAGATGGATAAAAGTGAAGAAAACCCGAAATTTTGGACATTTAAGAGGGGCTGCCAACAGGGGTTTCCGCACCTGCGACCTTAGGACCGCAGGTGCGGTCTCGCGCCTGCGAGAAAATGATCGCCCCTGCAGAAAAAGGCCTGGGACCCTGGGCTCTCACCTGCGGAGTTGGGAGCCGCACCAGCGGTCCCGCTCCTGCGGAGTTTGGATCGCCCCTGCCGAAGAAGGGCCTAGGACCCTGGGCTCGCACCTGCAGAGTTGGGAGCCGCACCAGCGGTCCCGCTCCTGCGGAGTTTGGATCGCCCTTGCGGAAGAAGGGCATGGGACCCTGGGCTGGCACCTGCAGAGTTGGGAGCTGCACCAGCGGTCCCGCTCCTGCGGAGTTTGGATCGCCCCTGCGGAAGAAGCCGCACCTGCGAAGGTCTGGACCGCCGGTGCGGTCCCGCACCTGCGGTCACACCAGTTGCTGTGCACCAACAATGATTTTTGCTGGTTTTTGGCCTCGTGCGGGGTACGGGAGGCACCTGGGCCCACCCGAGACCCCGTCCAAAAATACCAACAAGCCCCACATCATTAAACGGACTTGCTCGAGCCCACGGAACACTCAACACAACGCTAAAACTCAAATCACCCTCCAAAACCCCTGAATTCAAAACTTAAGAACTTTGAAATTCTAGAATTCTATAACGATGCGCTGAACCGACCCATACAACTCGGAACGACTTCAAATTTTGCAGACAAGTCATAAATAACGTAGCGGAACTATTCCCGACCTCAGAATTGCATTCGGACCTCGGTAGCATAAAATCACCTTCCTAACCAAATTTCAAGTTTTATGAACATCCTCAAAACTTTACTAACTCTAAATCTCTCATTTTGATCCGAAACCCGTCAAATCAAGTCCGTTTTACACCAAATTTCAAAGATAGGACTGATAACATATAATAAACTTGTTCCGGGCTCCGGAACCATAATACGGGCCTGGTAACACGGCTTTTCCATAATTACTCATTTTCAAAATCCTTCATTATTTCCAGAAAACAATTTTCTTTAAAAATTCATTTCTCGGGCTTGGGACCTCAGAATTCGATTCCGGGCATACGCCCAAGTCCCATATTTTCCTACGGACCCTCCGGAACCGTCATGTCATAGGTCCGGGTCCGTTTACCAAAAATGTTGACCAAAGTCAACTTTATTCAATTATTCAATTCAAAATCCCATTTTTATCGAATTTTCACATGGAAGCTTCCGGGCTACCTGCCCCAGGCTGCGCACACATATCGAGGTGAGATTAACAGAGGCTTTTGTGGCCTCAAAACACTGATTTAGCTGGAATTACTTAGGATGACCTTTTGGGTCATCACAATACGGTCTGAACACCATGTTCATCAAGTCCATAAATGTTTCCGGGGCATTAGTCAACCCAAAGGACATCACTAGGAACTAATAATGGCCATATCTCATACGGAAAGCAGTCTTCGGAACATCCGAGTCCCGAATCTTCAGCTGGTGGTACCCCGATCTCAAGTCGATCTTAGAAAACACCCGAGCACCTTGCAGTTGGTCAAATAAATCATCGATACGCGACAATGGATACTTGTTCTTAATGGTGACCTTGTTCAACTGGCGGTAGTCAATACACATCCGTATAGACCCATCCTTCTTCTTCCCAAATAGCATTGGAGCACCCCAAGGCGATACACTCGCCCTGATAAACCCCTTAGCCAACAACTCCTCAAGCTTCTCCTTCAATTTCTTCAATTCTTTCGGAGCCATACGGTACGGAGGAATAGAGATAGGTTGGGTGCCTTGAGCTAAATAAACACGAAAAAATTCGTTGATGTTTTCTCTCCTAGAAGATTAAACTTGATAATTAGCTCACATGTCAGCTGCTATGCCATCTCTATTAAACTCCCCCCTTCGAAAATCCTCATTACTTTCCCTAGGATTTGGCGTTTCTTCATGCACATCATTATCATTCATAAGATCCGCATCAACTTGTGCAAGTAACTCATCATTTGGATCTGCACCTCTTAAGTAGTTGTGCAAAAATACAACATGCAAAAATAATAAGCTTTTGGGTTGCAACACCATATGATGGTTCAGTTGAACTAGAAATTATAGGAAATATCTTCTTAAGAACTCCAAAAGCTTGTTCAATAGCATTACGCAAAGATGCGTGCCACAGATTAAATAATTCACGAGGATTTTGAGGTGGATTTCTTGAATACTCTTTCAAGTGATATCGCTCCCCCTGATAAGGCGTAATAAGTCCATTTCTCAACATCAATCCAGCATCAACAAGGTAGTATTTTCCTAAAGATAAAAAGTAAAAGCTTTAATTATTTATTCATCACATCTAACTTTCCTTAGATAAATATATGGAATATTTACCTTCTAGAAGTTTTAGCGTGTCTTGTCTATTTAATGCTTCTTTCATGATTCTTGAATCAGATGTCGTCCCTTCCTAACCAGCTAACACATATGTGAATTTTAAATCAAATGTGCATCCAATACATTTTGTGTTGGATAATCTTTTCTTCCACGGTATCTGGGTGCTTCACTTTGTGAAAGTTTAACACGTATATGTGTTCTATCAATTGCACCAATACAATCATGACATTATTATAATAAATTATATGCAATCAACCTTGAATTTAGCTAAAAGTTCAATAAAATTGTATTTGTGTTCACCTTAAAATATGGGTAGAATCTTGGGCTGCTGGCAATTTCAGAAGGAACTTGAGATCCATCAGGTTGTGTAATAATTTTTTTATATAACCCCAAGATCGCTCGCATGACAATATGAAAATGACGACTGACCGACTCCCCGGATCGTCGAAAGATAAAAGCTAACTCGCGATTCGTCGTATTATGTGCTAACAGGTAAAGTATTTTTGCAACTTGCTCTTCAACTGTAGCTTGAAGTGTTGGTCTAAGATCACCCTCTCTAACTAACATCTCACATAGATCAGTAAAAGCTAAAGGGGTCATTCTTATAATATTACGACAAAGTTCAGTTGAGAATAAATGACTCAATAATTCATGTCTAACTTGTTCACTTTCCAGTCTTATATCATGTGTGATCGTACGTCAGTCATTTTCAATTTCACGTACATAAGTCCAAAATCAAATAGCTTCTAAACAAGCAGCATATGTAGCTAAAGATCTCACTTATTCCAATATCTGTCTATTATTTTGATTATTCCGATCAGCCATCTATAATAAAATTAAGTGAGATACATCAATCAATTAACTACGTAAAATAAATATAAACCGAAAATAGAACTCTTTTTCATAGAACACATTGTTAAGTATGAAAGAGAATTCAGATACATGCTAATAGAATTGTACAAAAAGGAGAATTCTAATCAAATATTGCATCACATTACGGTAGTTCTTAATCCAACAGAGACAATATATTACCTTTACCTAATATTGCAACTTAGTTGCTTTCTCTGGTTCATCACTTTTTTGCTATTTTTCTTGGGTCTATTTCTATTAACCCTATCATATATTCTCGTATCTTACAGCTCCTCACTCCATCTTCTCTTGATTTCTGTCTCAACTTTTTGCTACATATTTGTCGTGTTGATTTTTCTTCTTCTTAATTATTGTCGAGTATTTTAGATTCTGACCTTTTTATCATTTTTTGCTCCAAATCTGGTGTTGATTTCTAATTCATCGTGCTTGAACCAGATAAAAGCAGCTATATGGAAAATTAACGCTGCTTGACTGAAATTTTCTTATGATGAGTCAAGATACTTTTAGAATACATAGTGTAGATGACGAAATTAACGTTGCTTGACTGATAATAAAAAAAATTGAATAGATATTTAGAAACTATATTAGAATTTCACTACAGAAACTATATTAGAATTTTAGAAAAGATATAGAAAATTTCAACTATAATTTTCAACCAAATTTCATACAGAAACGATGGGATTAAGCGGGTATCCATTGTAGATTAACTTCACAACAAATCAACTTCATCGATTAGAATTACATCAATCAAGAAACGTAAACTGTTTCAAAGGCTAACCTGAACTTGGAAAAGATATGGAAAACTCCTGAACTTGAAAAGACTGTAGTCGTTGAGTAGTCACGGCAGATGGGACAAAGTACTTCTTAGTTTGGTGATTATAATATAAATAATAGGGTAAAGGGTAAACTTGAAATATAGAATAATAAGTATGGGCGTAATTGGAAAGAAAAATACGGAACAATCCCACCACACCGATTTGGTTGTTTCATAAAATAAGGATTTTCATTGTTCCGGAACAATAGACTTGACAATACGATACAATTAGTTTTATATAAATAATGAAAACAAACATTGTATATAGGGTAACAATACAATACAATATAACCGGAAACAATACAATACAATATAAGGAACTTGACTTATCTGAACCGAACGATAGCGATTTAAAGCGTTGCCTATAACGAGCAGACTCGCTCCTTGATGGCAGGGAAGAGCATCTCAAAGTATGGGCAAAGGATGTTGTGTTTTGACTTTGTCTCCCGGGATCTACCAATGTTGGGTTTGAGAGCTACATGCAACACTGTCTTCATACAATGTTGTTGGAATATCCTTTTCCCATGAAAGCCAACATATCTCCTGGATATGTTGAGTTATTGATCGCAACAAAAAGCATTATCGACTCGATTCATGAATTGCTATTATCTCTGCATGATTTGAAAAAGTAACAATTATAGTTTGTTTTGTTGAGCGCCATTATATAACAGTACCTCCACATGTGAATAAATAGCCTATTTGAGATTGACATTTATGTGGGTTATACAAATATCCTGCATATGCATAACCAATCAGTTCTGACCTAGACTCATTTAAATAAAAATAATCCCATATCAGTGGTAAGTCGCAGATTTGAATAGATTCTTAATACCATTATAGTGTCTTTGTGTTGGGAAGAACTAAATATTGCTAACAAACTTACAAAGAAGATTATATCTAGTCTAGAATGATTAAAATATAGATTAACGCCCCAATCGCACTAAGATATGGTATTTTAACACCTAAAAGTTCTTCATTATTTTCATGAGGACAAAATGGGTATTTATTTATATCAAGCGATCTCACAACAATCAGTGTACTCAATGGATATGTTTTATCCATATACAAGCGCTTTAAAATATTTTCAGTGTACATTGATTGACAAATATTCTATTTTTCAAATGCTTAATTTGTAAGCCAAGATAAAATTTTGTCTTTTCAAAATTTTTCATTTCAAATTCTTTTCTTCAAACATTCTACTGCGATTGACAAATATTCCACTTCTCAAATGATTAATTTGTAAGTCAAGACAAATTTTATCTTTCCAAGATCTTTCATTACAATTTTTTTTTCTCCAAACATTCTACTGCCTTTGGAAGCTCTTCAGAAGTTCCAATGATATTCATGTCATCAACATATATACACAACTATTATGACAAATTCATATCCAGATTCTTTTATAAAGACATAAGGACAAATTGGGTCATTCTTGTACCCTTCTTTCAATAGGTATTCGCTAAGGCGATTATACCACATGCGCCCTGATTGCTTCGATCCACATACGGATTTTTGAAGCTTTATCCAATAAGTATTCTGAGAACCTTTGTATGTTTTAGACACTTTGAATCCTTCAAGGATTTTCGAAAAACATTCGTTGTCCGGTGAGCCATATAAATAGGCCATGACAACATCCATAAGACACATATCAAGTTTTTCATAAATTGATGGATTAATAAGATACCTTAATGTGATTGCATCCACCAAAGAAGAATATGTCTTCATATAACTAACGCCAGGGTAATTACGAAAAATCTTGTGCCACAAGTCGTCTTTATATCTATAGACTTGATTTTTTATTTTACTTTTTGCACAAAAATATATATGTACCTCCATTGGGGCTTTATACTTTCAGGTGTTGGGACTATCCGTCCAACTTCACATTTTTCAGGTGAAGTTAATCTTGATTTTGTATATTTTATTTTTGGGCAATCATTAATCTATCCACATTACATGATAGATTTGGGCTCAAGATCCTCGTCAATATTAATAATATTGAGCACTACATTATATCAACAATATCATCGACGATCATCTTACATTGATTTCATCGTCACTCAATAAAGACCTAACTTATCGAGATCTCGTTATTTTCAGGTACCTGATCCTTTCCCATGAGGTCTCATAAAGTGTTATGTCGTGGTGCTCTTATACAACACTTGTCTCTTTATTACGACCATCTTGATCAATTGCTCATCTCCTTCTTCAAAGAGTTTTATTTTTACCGATTGGTTTATTATGCTTCATGTGTTCCATAGACTCCGTCCTTCATTGACTTTATTCTATTTGGAGCATTAGCGACTGAAATATGATATTTAGCTTTTGGGTCAATAAATGTGTATGTCAATATTTTGCAAATGAATTATCATTTGAACTTCAACTTCGTATTTTCTTGTACGAGGATCTAGATATACTCATAATAATTCATTTGATGTATTACTTTTTCAGCTGCCCATTTTTTTCCATAATGTTGGATCACCAACACATATCCCAATCATTCTTTAGGGGCCCATTTTTTTTTGCGTTATGATTAATTAAATCATATAGCACATTCATATTTCTATATGAAAATTATTTGATTCCTGGCCCTGAAACAATTGTAAACAATCGTGATAGAGAGAATTTATCAATAACTTGTTGGCGAGATGCGTACAAGTGTTGTTGTATATTAAATAATACATCTTACATCAAATTCTTTTTTTGAGAGTTTTGTTCTCATAATCAACAATTTTGTTATAATTAGAGGCATACAATTTTTGCTAAACCAACCAACATTATCAAAACCATCATAATTCACTAATTTGGAATTGTGCTATAATATGTGAGCATACAACCTTGCAAAAGTCAAATTACAGTTGATAACAAATGCACATGTGGTCATAGATGCATTTATGAAACCATATAATATTAAATGGTCTACATAACAAGTCGTTGGGCCCAGAAATGTATATGTATATATATATGTATGTATATATAAATATATCATCTCTTTTACATTCCAAAAAACATGGGATACAATTCCAAAGTAAGCTGGTATAATAATCAATTTATCAGGAGAACAAACACCACAAGAAAATTCTTGAAGAATCTTCTATTTCTTCAATATTTGCTAATGTGAATTCTCAATCATTTGCGCATCTTATTTGAATCGGGATGGCCAAACCGGTCATGCCAATTGATATTTGTTTCAGTAAACCTCTAGTTTACTGTGACATATAATTCCGCAATGCTTATACTGTATACAAAATAGGAGAAAAGTCGGGTGATGTCACGACCCAAAAATCCATTAACGTCGCGATGGCGCCAGACACCACTGTCAGGCAAGCCAACAATAAATACTTAATTTGATTCTCATTTTAATATTTTTGAAAATCATATTTCCTTCAATTAAATAGCAATAGAGGGACAAGCACAGAGTAAATAATGATATTTTTAACAATTTTCAATACAAAATAACCCATAATCATCCCAAAACCCAGTGTCACAAGTGCATGAGCATCAACTAAGAATATGAAATAAAATACAGGGTCTGTCCAGAATACAAGTTGGACAGGAGAAATGCAAATACTCTGAAGGAGACTTTGCTGGTTGCGGGTCGAAATACGAAGTGCAGCTCACTTAGGTCTCCGCACGCATACACGTCTCTGCTCTCACAAGGACACTAAACATAAATGCACCTGCATAAAATGTGCAGCAAGTGTAGTATGAGTATGTAAGCAACGTTTACCCAATCAGTATCTAGCCTAACCCTAGAGAAGTAGTGACGAAGGGTCGACATTGACACTCACTAGTGGTCCAATAACATAAGGTACAGTAAATAAATAAGTAAGTATGAGGCATAGTACATAAATGAAATAAACAAGTATAATTCGCATGGTATAAATCCCCCTCTTCACGGGGAACTCAAGCTCTTTATTTAAAATTTCCCTCCTTACCCGGAGCATATATATAGATATAGTGAAACTCATCAAGTGGCTTACCTTAATTCAAATCTGGAATCTACAGATACACTAGCTTCTTGCCAAGTTTTACGCACGATTTCATGGGAATATGATATAGGAAATGCTGAGGCGTACGACCCGATCCAACATAATAATAAAATTGTGCACCGCTGAGGGTCGGCCCGAACTGTATGATAAATCGATTAACCTGTCGAGGCGAACTGCCCGCTCCCATGAGAATGTGGTACATAAATCATGCCGAGGCGAACAACCCGATCCCATTAGAATAAGAAGCTTTGATGGGTCCTTGACCCCACTCACCAACAAACATGTGAGTTGAAATTTCTTGAATGAAAATATTCCAATGAAATATATGTATATATATATATATATATATGGAGACATACCGTGAGAGGAAAAATAATATCCGATGGCTAATCATGAACCCGTGAAGTCTCTACATTAACAATTCTAGTCTCGACTAGAATGTAAAACAGGGGAAATAACAAGAGAGAGACTACGCAAACAGTAAAACTATAGCATGATGTGAACCTAAGTCTACCCGGACAATAACATGAATGTAGCTACGTACGGGCTCTTGTCACCTCGCGCGTACGTAGCCCCCATAACAAGCAGCACACATCAAATATATCACCTAGGGGTAATTTTCCCCTCACAGAGTTAGACAAGAGACTTACCTCGTCTCAAAGCTTACTTTCCGATCTAAAATTGTGCTTTTAAATCCTCAACTCGGAGCCAAACGACCCGAAGCTAGTCAAATGATATAGAAAATAGTCAATACATGCTCAAGAGTTCATATCCTAACTATTAAGGTGATTTTCTAACCTAATTTGAAGAATCCCTAAAATTCACCCACGGGCCCGGATTGCGAAAATTTTTTAAGATAAATTTTACCCATAACACCTCGAACTCAAATATATAATTTATTCCAAATCCCATGTCCAATTTCGTGGTCAAAATCCAAATACCAATTTCTAGGTTTTTTACCAAAACCCCAAGTTTTCACTAATTTTTCATGAATTTCCATGTTAAAAATATATATAATCCAAGTATTTAGCTTGCAATATGTGGAAATCACTTACCTTGACATGGATGATGAATATGGAGCTCCAAAATCGCTGCTAGGTCGGCTCCCATAGAGGAAATGAGATGAAATGAGCCAAACCTATTTTTGCGAACTTATACACTGCCCAGGCGATCCTTATTCGCGTTCGCGAGCCCCCCATTGCATTCGCGATGAACAAAATTCTCAAAAGCCATTTCTAAACTCTTCTAAGACAACCTCTAGTATAATGGCCATAATTTTTGTAAAAAACTCCAAATGACAAATGGTTTAATGTTTGAAAACTAGACACCAAGATCTAAAACTCTCTTATTTTGGTCATCTTCCAATTCCTTATATATTTTTAGGTATAAGCTGCCAAAGTCATCCATGTACAACACAAATTTCTTCTTCATCTTTTCGGACAGCCTGTAGTGTAATGGTCATAACATTTTGTACACAAATCCAAATGCTAAATGGTTTACTTTTATGAAAACTAGACACAAAGGCCTACAACTTTTCATTTTTGGATCATCTCCAAATTCCTTATAGATTGTAAGATATGAGCCTCCAAAGTCAGAACTGCGTAACAGAGATTTTCTTCTTCGCGAACGCGAGGATCTCTAAGCCAAATCCTTCTTCGCGAATGCGAGAGGATCCTCGCGAACGCGAAGCAAAACACTAGACACCAGCATCAGCTATTGCAAAATAACCCGAAATGACTTGAAACCACCCCGAAACACACCCGAGGCTCCCGGGGTCTCGTCTAATCACACAAACCAGTCTCATAACATAACATGGACCTTCTCGAGGCCTCAAATCACATCAAACAACATCTAAATGATGAACCACACCCCAATTCAAGCTTAATGAACTTTAGAATTTGAAACTTCTACATTCGATGTCGAAACCAATCAAATCACGTCTGATTGACCTCAAATTTCGCACACAAGTCATATTTGAAATTACGGACCTACTTCAACTTTTAGAATCGGAATTCGACCCTGATATCAAAAATTCCACTCCCGGTCAAACTTTTCAAAACCTTCCATTTTTCTAACTTCCGCCAAATGACCCTGAAATGACCTACGGACCTTCAAATCCAATTCCGGACGCGCTCCTAATGCTAGAATCACCATACAAAGCTATTCCCAGAATCGGAATCCCAATCGGACATCGATAACCTTGAAATGTACCCCATCCCAAACTTATGAAATTCTTCCAAATTGCCAATTTCCACAATAGGTGCCAAAACGCTCCCGGGTCATCCAAAACCCGATACGGACATACGCATAAATTGAAAATCATCATACGAACCTGTTGGAACCTTCAAATCCCGTTTACTCAAAAATCACACTCTAGTCAATTCCTCAAACTTAAGGATTCTGAAATTACAGTTCTCCTTTCAAATCAACTCCGATCTTCCCGAAATTCGATTCTGACCACGCGTACAAGTCATAATACCTGAAGTGAAGTTGTCCAAGGCCTCATACTGCCGAACGAGGGGCTAGAGCTTAAGACGAACGGTCGGGGTGTTACAAGTGACCTTTCATATTTACCCAATTGCAATATAAAGATATTCAATCTTTATATTGCTTATAGTATCAATATGCCAATCACTTTGCCTAATATCTCTGAAACTTAATAAGTTTCTTTGAGACTTGCTATCATATAATTTTTTTTTCTCATGATCAATTTTATTCCTCCAAAATAGTACTAGATTTGCTCTCTTGGAGCTCTTAAATAATTTTGTACTATATAATATTTCTTCACACCATCCATATGGTGAATATCTCCTCCACAGAGAAAATCATATTATTATTGTCATGGTTAAAATCATTATAGGCACATACTCGTGCTTTACTTTTGCCTTTAAAATTTTTATAAGGCATTGCTAAATATTTTGTGAAGTACATTTCATGTAGTCACACAATAAAATTCATTCTATTTATTTCACTCAAACCTCCCTTATAGGTGAGTTATATTATTTTCATCCAATCATGCATTCTACGTCTTTATTCATTACTTTTATCACATATTGCCACATTCATCGTCAGGAATAGGTTTGCATTCTAAATGCTTATCACAAGTCACATTGAGAACCTTTTGAAGGATTTATTGCGACGTGCTTTATTTTTTTCCATATAAATTTGATGGTAAACATTGCCTTCACATTTTGAAGAATATATTGAGAACCCTTATTGTTTTCCTTTTTATAATTACTACCATGATGACGATTATTATTTCGTTCTTTGCCACAACCACGCCAATCCATATGGCCACGATAATTATATTATCTTCTTTCAGACTCATCATCATTATAATCATCAATATGATGCATTGAGACTTGAAATCAATATATTACCTTCATAAAGACATATTAGGCCTTAATCATCGGGACTCGAACCCAACATCTTATTATTACGGTACACCAATACTTGAACTTGGTGCCTTATTCTCTGAATGTCGTGGGACTTACTCCCAAGCCTTTGTGAAAATATCAATTATCACTCTTTTGGTCATAAGCAAAAAGAAAATTAGTTATAAGAATATAATCATGTCTGCTAGTCATGTATATCGTGAATGTGATGGCCCGATAGGTCATTTACAGTTTTAACCCTTAATTCTATATTTTGAAACCTAGATTATCTCCGATTAGACTTTCTCAATTTGCGTGCATAATCCATGTCTTTTTCCGGAAGGTTTTTATGTGAAAATTTGACAAAAATGTGAAATCGTGCCTTAAAACTCATTTGAGTTGACGTCGGTCAACATTTTGAGCAAACGGACCCGGTCAGTGTTTTACGGTCCCTATGGATCAATATCGTGATTTGAGAATTTGGCGTATGCCCCGAATCAAATTCGTAAGTCCCTAACTTGATATATCATAATTTGTTGAAAACTAGAAGTTTAACGGTTTAAAGAAATTTCGAGTTTGACCGTAGTTTGACTTTGTTGCTACCGGGTCCGAATTTTGGTTCCGGAACTTAGTATAAGTTCATTATAGTATTTATGACTTGTCTGCAAAATTTGGTTCAAAACAGAGGGTATTTGACATGATTCGGACGTCTAGTTGAAAAGTTGCATGTTCTTAAGTTTCATTAAAAATTTCATTCATTTTGGGATCCATAGTTCTAGGTGTTATTTTGGTGTTTTGATCGTGCGAGCGAGTTCGTATGATGTTCTTAGACTTTTGTGCATATTTGATTTGGATCCCTAAGGGCTTGGGTGAGTTTCGGATAGGTTGCAGATGTTTTTTAACTTAAAGAAATTACTGGTTCTAGTGCAGGTCTCTGACCTCGCAAATTGCAAGGTTAGTGTTCGCATTTGCGAACATTCATATCTTATGTCAGGTTCGCATATGCGAAGTAATACTGGGGGGAGTCCGATCAAAATGGTCGCAATTGCGGAAGTCCAAGTTCATATTTGCGAACAAAACCATCGCATTTCCGATGGCAACAGAGATGGGGGATCTTCTCATTTGAGAAGCAATCCTCGCATTTGCGGGGTTTGAAATTGCGAATCCTGGGTTGCAATTACGACATTTGCGCCTGGACAAAAGAAGGGAAAAACGAGAATTAGCTCATTTCTTTTAAATTCTCATCCCTAAACACCTTAGAGGCATTTTTCCCAAGAGCTTTTCTTCCTAAATTCATTGGTAAGTGACTCTAACATACTTTCTTTCAATTACCCATTACATTTCATAGGATTTCAACATCAAATATAGGATTTTCATAGTAGAAGTTAGGGATTTTTGTAAATTTGGGATTTAGACCTCGATCGTATCTCAAAACTAATTACATAATCGGGTTCGGGGGTGAATGGGTGATTGAGTTTTGGTCTGAACATGTGTAACAACCCATCCCGCTAGTAATATTGTCCGCTCTAGGCCTAGGCCCTCACGAGTTCAAAATGCGTCACTAGGGTCTAAGGCTTGTTAATTATATACCCAACATCCCTCTTGTATTTTGCCGATGTGGGACTCTGTCTAAAGCCTGGGGTGTTACATACACCCCCTCTTATGGACTCAGCGTCCTCACTGAGGTTTGCCCTACCGCATGGGATTCGCCTAGACTCAGCACTGAGGTTTGCCCCGCCTAACCGGGATTTGCCTAAACTCAGTTGGACTCTGACCCACCATCGGCGTGGCTGGCACATGAGTGGCTATGATACCATATGTATTTTTTTTACTGTTTTGGAATGTTAAACAAAAACTTTTATGATGAAAAAGGTTATAAATTGGATTATTGAGAATGGATCATTGTATATTTGAATAATGAATTAACTAGCCTAGTACCACGATAGGCGCCATCACGACTGGGTATTTGGGGTCGTGACAAGTTGGTAGAGCCTAGGTTACATAGGTCTTACAAGTCATGAGCAAGTTTAGTAGAGTCTTGCGGATCGGTACGGAGACGTCTGTACTTATCTTCGAGAGGTTGCAGAACCCTTAGGAAAAATCTCACATTCTTGAAGTCTTGTCGTGCGAATCATTACTTCTGGTGACTAAACTTCTATTGTTTCATTCTCTCACAGATGGTGAGGAACGTGCTATCGATCAGGGTGACCAGACACCAGTTGGGCCCGTGAGAGGCCGAGGCTGTGGTAAAGGGAGGGGTGCAACCTGCGCAGCAGCCGGGACAGTACCTATGGACCCTCCAGTTATTCCATGTTAGGTCCCAACCACAGATGTTCCAGTGGGACCGGCTCAGGCACCGGATGTGCCTATTTTCATTCCAGGTCTTCAGGAGACCTTAACTCAGATTTTGACTACACCAGTCTTGCTCAGGCGGTCGTTGTTTCTACTACGGCAGCTACTTCTCAGGCTGGGGGAGGCACTCAGACTCCTGCCGCTCGTACCCCCGAGTAGGTTGTTCAGGGACTTCAGACACCAAGGGCACCTCCATCCCAGCCGGTTGCACCTGTTCGGGATTATGTGGTTCCTATCATGCCAGATGAAGAGCAGCGTATATTGGAGAGATTTGGTAGACTTCAGACTCCAACTTTCAGCGGTGCAGAGGGCGAGGTTGCCCAAGGTTTCTTAGATAAGTGTCAGAGGATTCTCCGCACATCGAGTATTTTGGAGACTAGTGGGGTCTCGTTCACTACCTTCCAGTTCTCAGGAGCTGCCTTTACTTGGTGGGAGGCTTATGAGAGGCATAGTCCTGTTGGTGCGGCACCCCTTACCTGGCAACAGTTCTCCGCTCTCTTTTTGGAGAAGTATGTGGCACTGTCCCGCAGAGAGGAGTTGTGCAGGCAGTTCAAGAAGCTACGTCAAGAGGATATGACTGTGACACATTATGAGATGAGATTTTTAGATCTAACCCGTCATGCTGTTTGGTTGGACCCTACAGATAGAGAGAGTATTAGGAGGTTCATGGATGGCCTCTCATATCATCTTCGAATTCTTATGACCAGAGAGAGGGTGTCTGGTGCTACTTTTGAGGAGGTGGTTGATATCGCCCATGAGATTGAGTCAGTTCGTCGCCAGGATTGAGTTGAGAGGGAGGCCAAGAGACCTCGGGGATCTGGTAGTTTGGTGGTGTTCCTTCAGGAGGGAAGTTTCAACACGGCAGAGGTCGTCCATTCAGGCATGCTCAGTCGGCCCATCCGAGTCACCGTGGTGGATCGTCTGGTCGTGGTTCTCACAGTCCTCATCAGGGTCACTCATCATTCAATGCCCTTCCCGCCCAGAGATCATCCCGACCATCAGTTCAGCACTCCTCCATGCCAGGTTCCTCTACCAGTTATCCCGGTGCCAGGGGTTCATTTTAGTCCCCGTTCCCCTCACCAGAGAGTTGTTATGAGTGTGGAAAGTTTGGGCACATAAGGAGGCAGTGTCCTCGTCTTCTTGGGGGTCCATATCAGTAGAGGAGACAACCCTCAACTTCAACCAGTTACTTCGCCACCCACCCAGACAGCTAGGGGTGGGGGTCAGGCAGCTAGAGGCCGTCCCAGAGGGGGAGGTCGATCAAGTGGAGGTTAGTCCCGTTTTTATGCACTTGCAGCCAGGCCAGATGCTATGGCTTCAGATGCCGTGATTACACGTATTGTCTCAGTGTGTCACAAAGATGCCTTAGTTCTATTCGTTCTCGGTTCCACATATTCATATGTTTCATCATATTTTTCCCATTTTCTAGATATGCCCCGCAAGCCTTTAGTTACATATGTTCATGTGTCCACTCATGTGGGTGATACTATTGTTGTGGACCGTGTGTATCAGTCATGTCTGGTGTCTATTAGGGGTCTGGAGACTCGACTGGATTTGTTATTGCTCAGTATGGCCGACTTCGATGTGATATTGGGCATGGATTGGATATCTCCATGTTATGTTGTTCTTAATTGTCACGCGAAGACCGTGATCTTAGCGATGCCGGGATTTCCGAGAGTGGAGTGGAGTGGTTCCATAGATTGTGTGCCTAGTAGGGTTATATCGTACCTTAAGGCTCAACGCATGGTTGAGAAAGGCTGCCTATCATATTTGGCTTTTGTGAGGGATGTTAGTGTAGAGACTCCCACTATTGATTCTGTTCTTGTGGTCCGTGATTTTTCGGATGTGTTCCCTGCAGACCTGTCAGGCATGCTGCCTGACAAGGATATCGATTTTGGTATTGATCTGGTGCTGGGCACTCAGCCTATTTCTATTCCACCGTATCGTATGGCACCGACAGAGTAGAAGAAACTGAAAGAACAACTTCAGGAACTCCTAGATAAAGGGTTTATTCGTCCTAGTGTGTCACCATGGGGTGCACCGGTTCTATTTGTGAAAAAGAAGGACGGTTCCATGAGAATGTGTATTGACTATAGGCAGTTGAACAAGGTCACAGTCAAGAATAAGTATCCTCTACCTTGTATTGATGATTTGTTTGACCAACTTCAGGGAGCGAGGGTGTTCTCTAAGATTGATTTGAGGTCCGGTTATCATCAGCTGAAGATTCGGGATTCAGATATTCGTAAGACAACTTTCAGAACCCGTTATGGCCATTATGAGTTCATGGTGATGTCTTTTGGGCTGACAAATGCATCGACGATGTTTATGCATTTGATGAATAGTGTATTCCATCCATACTTGGACTCCTTTGTTATTGTTTTCATCGACGATATTCTGGTATACTCTCGTAGCCAGAAGGAGCATGCTCAGCATTTGAGGGTAGTATTACAGAGATTGAGGGAGGAGAAGCTTTATGCAAAGTTCTCCAAGTGTGAGTTTGGTTGGGCTCGGTAGCATTCTTGGGACACGTGGTGTCCAGTGAGGGTATTCAGGTGGATCTGAAGAAGATAGAGGCGGTGCAGATTTGGCCTAGACCGTCCTCATCTACGGAGATTAGGAGCTTCCTTGGTTTGGCGGGATATTACCGTCACTTTGTGGAGGTATTTTCGTCTATTGCTTCGCCTTTGACTAAATTGACCCAAAAAGGTGCTCCTTTCAGGTGATCGGATGAGTGTGAGGAGAGCTTCTAGAAACTCAAGACGACTTTGACCACATCTCTAGTGTTAGTTCTCCCATAAACTTAAGGTTCTTATACTGTGTATTGTGATTCCTCGAGGATAGGCATTGGTTGTGTTTTGATGCAAGAGGGTAAGGTGATTGCCTACGCCTCGTTCCAGTTGAATACCCATGCGAAGAATTATCTGGTGCATGATCTTGAGTTAGCAGCCATTGTTCACGCCTTAAAGGTTTGGCGTCATTATTTGTATGGGGTTCATTATGGGATTTATACTGATCACCGGAGTCTGCAACATCCGTTTAAGCAAAAGGATCTTAATTTGCGTCAGCGGAGGTGGTTGGAGCTTCTCAAGGACTATGATATCATTATTCTATACCATCCAGGAAAGGCCAATGTGGTGGCCGATGCCTTGATCCGCCGGGCAGAGAGCTTGGGGAGTTTAGCATATCTCCCAGCAACGGAGAGACCTTTAGCATTGGATGTTCAGGTCTTAGCAAGCTAGTTGGTGAGATTGGATCTTTCGGAGCCTAGGCGGGTATTGGCTTGCGTAGCCTCCATGTCTTCTCTTTATGACCGTATCAGGGAGCGCCAGTATGATGACCCACACTTGCTCGTTTTTCTAGACAAGGTCCGTCGAGGTGATGCTAGGGATGTGACTATTGATGATGACGATGTGATGAGGATGCAAGGCCGGATATGTGTGCCTAATGTAGATGGGCTTCGGGAGTTGATCCTTGAGGAGGCCCATAGCTCGCGGTATTCCATCCATCTGGGTGCCGCGAAGATGTACCATGATTTGAGACAACATTACTGGTGGAGGCAGATGAAGAAAGATATTGTCGGGTTTGTGGCTCGGTGTCTCTACTTTCAGGTTTCAGCAGGTTAAGTATGAGCATCAGAGACCGGGTGGCCTGCTTCAGAGATTAGATATTCCGGAGTGGAAGTGGGAGCGGATCAACATGGACGTCGTAGTCGGGCTCCCACGGACTCCGAGGAAGTTTGATGATGTATGGGTTATTGTAGATCGGCTGACCACATCCGCACACTTCATTCCTGTTGTTACTACTTACACTTCAGAGCGGTTAGATGAGATTTATATCCGAGAGATCATACGTCTGCATGGTGTCCCGGTTTCCATATTTTCTTATAGGGGTACTCAGTTCACATCGCAATTTTGGAGGGCCGTGCAATGGGAGTTAGGTACTCAGGTTGAGTTGAGCACAACTTTTCACCCTCAGACGGACGGGCAGTCCGAGCGTACTATTCAGATTCTGGAGGACATGTTACGTGCCTGTATTATTGACTTTGGGGGTTCATGGGACCAGTTTCTTCCACTCGCGGAGTTTGCATATAATAATAGTTATCAGTAGAGTATTCAGATGGATCCGTACGAGGCTTTATATAGGAGGAGGTGTAGATCTCTGGTTGGTTGGATTGAGTCGGGTGAGGCTAGACTCTTGGGTACAGATTTGGTGCAGGATGCTTTGGATAAGGTGAAATTTATTCAGGAGCGGATTCGCACGGCGCAGTCTAGGAAGGAGAGTTGTGTGGACAGGAAGGCCCGGGATGTATCTTTAATGATTGAGAGAAGGTTTTGTTAAAGGTATCACCCATGAAGGGTGTTATGCGATTCGGGAAGAGGGGCAAGTTGAGCCCCCGGTTCATTGTGCCTTTTGAGGTACTTAGGAGGATTGGGGAGGTGGCATATGGGCTTGCTTTGCCACCTAGCTTGTCGAGTATGCATCCGGTGTTTCATGTTTCCATGCTTCTGAAATATATTGGGGACCCGTCCCACATTCTGGATTTCAACACGGTTCAATTGGAGGGTGATTTGACTTACGATGTGGAGCTAGTGGCTATTTTGGATCGACAACTTCGGAAGTTGAGGTCTAAGGAGATAGCGTTAGTGAAAGTGCAGTGAAGAGGCCAGCCCGTGGAGGAGGCCACCTGGGAGACCGAGCGGGAGATCTGGAGCAGACATCCTCACCTATTTGAGACTCCAGGTATGTTTCCAGACTCGTTCGAGGACGAACGTTTGTTTAAGAGGGGGAGGATGTAACGACCCAACCGGTCATTCCGTGAGTCTTGGCCCATTTACCTCATTAGTACTTCCTTAAGTGATGTTCAACTGTAACATATGGTATCAGATTGGTTGGCTTGGGTTTGGGACGTGATTTGGGAGTCCGGGATAGAGTTAGGCTTGAATTGGCAAAAATTAGTAATTTGGTGATTTCCGGTCAGTAGAGGAAAATTTGACAACGGGGTCGGAATGGAATTCCGGAAGTTGGAATAGATTCGTAGTAGCATGGTTGGATTACGTGCAAAATTTGAGACTACTCTGGCAAGGTTTGCTTGGTTTCAGAGTCTTTGGTGGAATTTAGGAGTTTGAGTCTTAGGCTTGAATTTGTGATCCGATTTGATCTTTGATGTTGTTTAAAGTGCTTTGTAGGTTCGATTAAGTTTGAATGGTGTTATGGGACGTGTTGGTGTGGTTGGTTGAGGTCTCGAGGGCCTCGGGTGTGTTCCAGATAGTTAGCGGGTGAATTAACTGTTGAAAAATAGGGTACAGGTGTACTAAGGGAGTTGCTGGTGTTTCAAAGGGGTTATCTAAAGTGCGGATCATGCTGGAAATCCGCGGTCAACGGTGGAAGTTTGCGGGTGCAGCACTTTTTCTGCGGTCAGTGGTGAAAGTTGACGCGGACAGCGAAAAGATCTGCATGATCTCAGGAGTTAGGAAGATTTCGCGGCCGCGGTGGGAATTTCGCGGATCACGGAGTGAGGTTCGCGGAGGCGGTGGTTTTTCCGCTGAGAGCAGAAGTTGAACTTGAGGGTGCACTATAAATACGAGATTCAGGGTTTTATTTTCATACTTTGACCTAGAGAGCTCGAATTTTGGCGATTTTTCGAGGGATTTTCAAGAAAACCACAGGGTTAAGTGATTCTAACTCACTTTTGGCTAAAACACATGATTATAACATTTAATCCATCATTTGATTAGAGAATTGGGGATAAAAATTGGGGGGAGATTGTAGAAACTTCTTAAATGGATATTTGAGAGTTGAACACCAATTTGAGGTCGGATTTTGATAAATTTGGTATGATTGGACTCGGGAGTGAATGCGTTTCTTAGTTTGATGAATATTATCGGATTTCAAGATGTGGGCACGGGGGCCGGGTTTGGCCAATTTTGGGATTTTTGATCTAAATTGATAGATTTCATACGAGATTCATTCCCTTATCATGTATTGACGAATATATATTGATTTTAGATAGATTCGGAGCATTTGGAGGTCGAATCAAGGGGCAAGATCATCACGGACTAGAGTTGTGCCCGGTTTGAGGTAAGTAACGATTGTAAATCTAAACCTGAGGGTATGAAACCCCGAAATTTCGTGTTATTTCACTACATTAAGGTGACACACATGCTAGGTGACGGGCGTGTGGGCGTGCACCGTTAGGGATTGTGACTTGGTCCGTCCCGTAGCAGCTATAGAGTTGCGTATTTTGATTAAATCTGTATATTAGCTATATGTTTTAGAAAGATTTCTTATAATTTGGGTTGAATGACATGTTTGGGGCCTTGTGCATGTACTGTTTGGACCCTCAAGGGTATTTTATTACTATCCTCACACTGTTTTGATTTGAAAGCACATCCTCAGTCATGATATTACTTGTGTACTGTTTAATTCGGTTTCATTACTCTATTTTTAAGAATATGAAAGTTGTTTCGGGCTGAGTCCCTTGATGTTTACTAAAACTCCTGAATGGCTTGTGAGGTTTATGACTGAGTGAGGTCGAGGGTCTGATTGTGAGGATACAATATGGATCGGGTTGCACGCCGCAACAATATATATATATATATGGATCGGGCTGCATGCCGCAGCGATATATGGATCAGGCTGCACGCCACAGTGGTATTGGGTCGGGCTGCACGCCGCAGTGATATAGCACTTGGGTTGTAGGAGCCCCTCCGGAGTCTGTACATCCCCCAGTGAGCGCAGTCGACTATATATTTATGGATCGGGTTTCACGCCGCAACATTTATTATTCGGTACCTACTGAGTGCCGAATACTAAGTGACGAGTGACTAGGAAGCCTGAGGGGCCGTTCATGAGTGATATGTTCTGCCCCAGGGGCTTGTTTATGAAAACACTAGTTTCATTCTATCTTTATATTAAGCCTCTATTGAAACCGTTGAAAAGATGTTTTTATATGTTTTCCACCGAAAGTGGAGCTTTACGAGATATTTGGCTTAAATACTGAGTTGGCATTCGTTGTTGTACTAAGACTTTATAATGTGAACTTTATGTGATTTTTACTGCTCGTCACTACACTCAGCCTTTATTTATGATGGTTACTTACTGAGTTGGCGTACTCACGTTACTCCCTGCACCTTGTGTGCAGATCCAGGTGCCACGGGACATCCGAGTGAGTGTTGATCCTTCCTCAGTCGACTTCGGAGTTTAGCAAGGTAGCTGCACGGCGACGGTAGCCTTGTTTTCTCCCTCATATCTTCCATTGTTATTTCTATTAGACTTCCCATGTTGTCTTTCCAGACTGTATTGGACGTAGTACTATCAAACTTGTATCGTAGATGCTCATGACTAGTGATACCCGAGATTGGGCCGTTAGTTTTACATCTGTGTATTTTATTTTATTTTATTGTTTGGAATGTTAAACTAAATCTTTTATGATGAAAAAGGTCATAAATTGGATTATTGAGAAGGGATCATTGTATATTTGAATAATGAACTGGCTAGACTAGTACCACGATAGGCGCCATCATGATTGGGTAGTTGGGGTCATGACAACCTGGGGTTTTGACCAAGCGAGCCCCCGATTGACTTTTGTTGACTTTTTCAATAATGATCTAAATTGAACCTCTTTTCGTGGGTAGTTTCTAAGGCTTATTTTGAATCGTCTGGTTAATAAATTGCTAGATTTGGTTGGTTTGGAGACTTGTTCGAAAGGCAAGGTTGTGGTTGAATCTTAAGTTGATTGCGGAATGAGGTAAGTGTTAAGTCTAACCTTGATTTGAGGGGATCAAGAACCCTTTAACTATGTGATACGTGACTTACATGACTAGCAGCGTATATGCGAGGTGACGAGTGTCTATACGCCGTCAATTATTTGTTTCCATGTCTACCCATATTTTATTAATTATAGAATTACATGTCTTGATTGTTACATGCCTTAATTTCTTCCTATGACTTAAATTGCTACTTGTCATTTATTATTCTCGCATTAAATGTTAATTTTTTCCCATGCTCCCATGCTTAGTTGATATTTGCCTTATTTGCCTTACTTGTACCCTTTAACTGTCATATATTTGACTTGTCTTATTTCTCAATATTAATTGTTGTCTTTCATGATTTGGTACAAGATTCCTTCTTGATTTGCAACTTTCGTATTCGTTAATCGTAGTGATTCTTGTTATTCGAGTTGTTAAATTGATTGTACTTATTGATTTATTTATGGATCGAGTTGCAGCCGCAACATGAGGAATAAGGGAGGATTTATATTGATATTGTGGGATCGGGTTGCGCACCACAACATGTGAAATAAGGGCGGATTGATATGGTGAAACAAGGGAGAATTATGACATTGACTCTGATTATATAGTGAAATTGGGTTGCGCTCCACGACATATATATTTACTTATTATTATTGATATTTACACGGTGGAATAAGAGAGGACTGTGTTATACAGTGGGATGTCGCGCGCCACAACAATTTATGTGTTTTCTATTCCTTATTGTATTGTGCTGGCTTCAGTATTTTCGTACAAGACTCTAAGGATTGGTATGTCTGGTATTTACTGGTTTTCTTGAGGATTGAGTTATTTTCATGAGTTAATTGCCTAATTTCATTTTCGTATTCTCCTAACCTGTCATAATTTTACATTGCGTACATGTTATTGTAAGTGACCCGCCTTAGCCTTGTCACTACTTCGTCAAGGTTAGTCTCAGCACTTACAGAGTATATAGGGTCGGTTGTACTCATACTACACTCTGCACTTCTTGTGCATATTTTGGAGTCGGTCCTAGCGGCGGTCAGTAGATTGCTCGGGTTGACTATTGGACCTAAGGTATAGATGCTCGGTGTTCTCAACCCTAAAGTCCCCTTCTACTTTATCTTAGTTGTGTATTTTCTTTCAGGCAGCTTTACTGTCATTCAGACCTTTATCTGTATTATTCTAGTAGCTCGTGCACTTGTGACACCAGGTTCAGGAATGTATTTGGATATTTCTGATGTTAAGGCTTTCCGCACTTTATTTCAGTCTTATCTCAGTTATTTCAGTAATTGACATCAGTTAAATTTGATTTGTTTAAAAATGGCTTTAAACTAATCTAACTCTAGCTTGTATAACAAGTGAAATATTAGGCATCATCATGGTCCCGAGGGTGGGATTTTCGGGCCGTGACAATGAAACTCTATATAATTCAAGTATATTTTCTAATGCATTGTTTTCAATTTTAAATAACTATTGCATGATAAATTCTAGGTACCGGTAAACCATCAGCAAAGTAGTAACAACCATGTAGAAACTGATAAATGTTATAAATAGAATTCTATTTAGAGTGAATGCCTATCTTTTAGAGAGTTCTACTTTGTGGCTAAGTCATTTTCCCTCTATAAATAGAGGGGTCTTACCCCATTGTAAATCATCCCAAAATTCAATAAGAATTTCCTCTCTCTCTTTCTCTGCAATATTGTTCTTGTTCTTTATTGTTCATAACATGTTATCAGCACGAGACTCTACCGTCTCAAGAAGCTCTTTGAGAAGATTAAGGTATAACATTGTCCTCTTTTTTTTTTTTAATTATGACTGACAATATGAAAAGAAAGTTCGTTGCCCTTGAAATTTCGGGCAAGAACTATATGACATGGGTGTTGGATGCTGAAATCCATTCAGATGCAATGGGTATTGGAGACGCCATTAAAGATAAAAATAAAGCATCTACCCAAGACTGTGCTAAGGCCTTGATTTTCTTGCGCCATCACCTTGATGAAGAGTTGAAAATAGAATATCTCACAGTCAAAGATTCATTTGTTTTGTGGAATGGCTTAAAGGAAAGATATGACAACTTAAAGTTAGTCACTCTTCCACAAACACGATATGATTGGGCTCATCTGAGGCTCCAAGACTTTAAGTCTGTTTCTGAATATAATTCTGCAATGTTCAGAATTACTTCTAAATTGAAACTCTGTGGAGATACTATCACCGACTATGATATGCTTGAAAAAACGTTCATAACGTTTCATGCCTCTAATATGATCCGAGCATACGAGTATTTCAATATTATCTATAAATCTTCTATCACAATGATGTCTAACATGTTTCTTGTTCTTTCTGGCCCGCATGAAAATACAAAAATCAAGGACTGTTTTGTGCCTTGACAGTATATTCATAAAAGAAAAGTAGCATATCCAAAAGATGGACAAACGTTAATAGCTTGATATGATTCAGGAGCAGTAATTATTTTTACATATGCAAATTATGCTTCATTATTTCCAACTCTTCCCCATGAATACAAGATATAACTGAACAACATTCATTAACATCAAAAAGATGTATTTTTATTTTTTCAACTTTTAAAGATATAAAAGCTTAACCAACATATATTTAATCACCTAGGCTTCACCCAGTAGGAACACTTTATTTTCTGATATTTGTTGTTTTGTCTCTAATAAGAATCTACTAGAATCCGAGGCATACTTCTCGGCAAACAGTAAGTCAGAGTCAAAAGGATGTATAAGTTGTGTACATGACTTCACTTGAGAGATCACTAGTTAATTTAAAGTTCGACGAACTACCTATACAACACATTAATTAAACAAGTCATTGAGTATAACGACCCAATTTTCTCTGTATTTCCTTACTGTAAAGCATAATTGTATTATTTTTGTCATAATCAGAGTTGCTCGAAATTGCATTAAAAGGTTATTATTGAATCATTAATTTAACTTTGTTTCTTTTCCTTTTCTCTGATAATACTTATGTGTATTCGTATATTTTATTTTGTATGTCGAACCATGGGAAGAAAATATGGATATCTCACAAAACAAACCTGGATCAATGTTTAATTGTAAAAATATTTGCTTAGTTGATTCATGTACGACACACACAATATTCAAAGAGAAGAAATATTTCTCTCATTTAAGTATGTGTAAGGCATATGTTACTACAATTTCTGGTAGTAGTAAATTAATTGAAGGCTCTGGAAAAGCTACTATAACTCTGCCTGAGGGAACAATAATTATCATAGATAATGCAATGTTCTCCTCCCAAGCCCAAGAGGAACTTGTTGAGTTTTAAAGATATCCGCCGAAATGGATATCATATTGAGACAATAGATGAGAATAATCTTGAATATCTCAACATTACCAAAAATGTTTCTGGCTAAAAGAGGGTTATTGAGAAGTTCCCATCTTTATCTTGTACCTGTATTGGACAAGAATTAGTGCAATTGTGGCACATTCTACCGTAAATCAAAAGGTTACTGATTCCAATACTTTTGTACTTTGGCACGATCGATTGGGACATCCTGGATCAATTATGATGAGACGAATTATAGAAAACTCAAATGGACATCCATTAAAGAATTTAAAGATTCTTTTAAATAATGAATTTTCCTGCACTTATTGTTATCAAGGCAAGTTAACTATAAGACCATCACCAACAAAGGTTGGGATTGGGTCCCCTGCGTTTTTGGGACGCATACAGGGGGGCATTTGTGGACCTATTCACCCACCTAGTGGGTCGTTTAGATATTTTATGATCTTAATAGATGCATCCTCTAGATGGTCTCATGTGTGCCTATTGTCATCTCGCAACCTCGCGTTTGCAAAATTAATGGCATAAATAATTCGATTACGGACGCAATTCCCCGATAATCCAATTAAGTCTATTAGATTTGATAATGCTGTTGAGTTTTCATCCCAAGCATTTAATGATTATCTTATCAATTGGGATAAAAGTGAAACATCCTTTAGCTCATGTTCACACTCAAAATGGCCTTGCAGAGTCTTTAATTAGACGTCTGCAATTGATAGCAAGACTGTTACTCATGAAAACGAGGTTGCCCACTTCTATTTGAGGTCACGCTATTTTGCATGCAACAATTCTAGTTCGTCTTAGACCGAAAAACTATCATAAATATTCCTCGTTGTAATTAGTTTTGGGGCATGAACCTAATATATCCCATTTAAGAATTTTTGGATGCGCAGTATATGTGCCTGTAGCACCGCCAAATCGCACCAAAATGGGTCCCCAAAGAAGGTTAGGAATATATGTTGGGTTTGAATTGCCCTCCATTATTCGCTATCCTGAAATATTAACGAGGGATTTATTCACTGCTCGATTTGCATACTGTCGATTCGATGAGACACTTTTCCCAAAATTAGGGGGAGAAATTGCTGAAACCAAATGGGAAATTTTGTGGAAAATCCATCATTGTCTCATCTTGATCCACGTACCTCTATTTGTGAAAAAGAGGTGCAAAAGATTATTCATTTGCAAAGAATAGAAAATTAAATGCCAGACGTATTTACAGATTTGAAAAGGATAACAAAATCACATATCCCTTCAGAGAATGTTCCAATCCGTATTGATGTCACTATTGGACAATCTTCTAGTGTCATAGCTAATGAGTCAAAAGTACGCCTAAAACATGGCAGACCATTGGGTTCTAAGGATCGAAATCCTAGAAAAAGGAAAATAAATGATCAAAATGAACTACGAAAGAGTCTCATAAAGAAATCCATGATTTAATAAATTCAGAGATTCATGAGGAAACCACTGAGCCCGAGACTCAAGAAAATAAGGAACTATCAATAAATCCAATTGATATTGAGACAAATTTGAATCGATTGGATATAGTGGTGGATTATTGTCACGATCCAAAATTCATACATGGTCGTGATGGCGCCTATCGTTTTACTAGGCAAGCCTACTTCTCGAAATATTACTATTAATTGTAAAAATTAAATAAAATATTTTAACATTTAAATTTTTCATAAACTAAATCAACTCTAAATAATATTAATATAAAGTGCGAAAATGGCCCCAAACATCGAGGTGTCACTAAGTCGTGTGCGTCTAAAACTATGAGCTAAGATATATAAACTGTCCAAAAGACGAAATGACAAAAGGAGTAACAAAGTCCTGCGGATGCTAGCAACTACCTTGCAGTCTCCACAGATAGCCGGCCTGAACTCAACGATCGCCGCCTTCCAACTCACCTGGATCTGCACATATAGTGCAGGGTGTAGTATGAGTACAACCGACTCAGTAGTAACATAAATAACTAAGGAACTGAGTAGCAGTGACGAGCTAAGTAAAACTGTCCAATTATTTAATTTCACAATTAAAAAAAAAATAGGAATAAACATGGAAATTCCATAACTCTGTAAATGCCACAAAGAAACTTAACAGATTAATGCAGCAACCACACAAATAAATACTATCTCACATCAGTGTCACTTCTTCACTCATCACTCGCACTCAACAATCAACACTCAATACACTCAACTCCGGAGGGGCTCTCAAACCCAAGCTCTAGGCACGGACATCTCACGTACCATAATAGGCTCTAAGCACGGACAACTCACGTGCCATAATATCAATACCTGGATTCTCACGGACAGCTCACGTGCTACGCGGACAGCTCACGCGCTATGGTATCAATACCTGGACCCGCACGGACAGCTCACGTGCTACGCGGACAACTCACGCGCTATGGTATTAATATACTCACAACCAGTCCATCAGTCTCACTCAATCATGTACCTCACTAGCCTCACCATCATCAGAAAATAAGGGGACACAACCCACATCGAGTATCACAACATATTAGCAAGTAATAGAGACCGAGGTAAACGTGTACAATAACTCCTACGACTGAGTTCAAATAATATATTGAGCATGAATAAAGCCTAAACATGATCTCTAACATGAAGGCAAACAAGTTCAACAACAAGTAAACACAAAACCACAGATAATATCCATTAGGCCTCACGCCTCACGGGACGGACCAAGTCTCAATCCTTCGCAGTGCAAACCCACACGCCCGTCATCTAGCATGGGTATCACCACCAAACAATCACATGATATCAATTTCTTCGGGTTCATACCCTCAAAGCCATAGTTAAAACTGGTACTTACCTCAACATCATAAAATACTACTTCAGGATGCCCCCGTCTCTGGACTCGGTCTCCAAAAGCTCAAAATCTAACCAAAACCAGAATACTATGCTAAGGAATCGAATTCCGCAATAAAAACTACATAAATGGGCCAAAATTCGAAATTGGCTAAAACCCAGCCCCCGGGCCCACGTCTCGTAATTCGACAAAACTCACAAAATCCAAACACCCGTTCCGATACAAGTTCAACCATACAAAAATTATCGAATTCCGACATCAGATTGGCTTTCAAATCTTAAATTTATATTTTTGGAAAATTTGATAAAAATCCAACTTTTTTTCTTCCCTAAATTCATGGATTCATGATATAAATGAGTATGTAATCATGAACTATAAAGTATTTAGGATAAAGAACACTTACCTCATTCAAATGTGAAAACCCCTATGAAAACCGCCCAAACCGAGCTCCCCTAACTCTATTTTTGTCAAAAATGGCCAAAAACCCTCGTTTTATTGAGTTTTACGCTTCGGGCGCCGGGCGCTGCCCATAGCGCTGATTCCAGTTTGCTCAATAAATCCCGGCGCCCTGACTAGCGCCCCACGCTCCCCTGGGTGCTGGCGATGGAAAATTATTTTTCCCCGTCACGAAAATGTGCATAACTCTCTCATACGATGTACAAATTTGACGATTCTTTTTGCTATGGATCTGAAATTCCGATACAGATCTAATGCTTCAATAAAAACTGAATTTGGAGCTCATTTACTTGGTGTGGTACCACTTATTCTTGAAGAAACAACGTCGAAACATTCTTGAAATGTCCAAGTTAAATTCTGTTAACAATCCGTAGTCGTCCCGAGGCCCTCGAGACCTCAACCAATTATATCAACAAGTCCTAAAACATCATATGGACTTACTCGGGGATTCAAATCATTCCAAGCAATGTCGAAACTACAATTCACACCTCGATTCAGACTTATGAGCTTCAACTTTTCAATTTACAAAACTTGTGGTGAAACATATCAAATGAATCCGGAATGACTTCAAATTTGGCACACAAGTCATAATTGACATAACAAAGCTATTAAAATTTTTGTAATCTCAATCCGACTCCGATATCAATAAATTCAAATCTGTGGTCAAACTTTAGAACATTTAGCCTTTATATTTCTAGTTTTCGTTAAATGGCTATAACATGAGCTAGGGGCCTCCAAATTGTATTATGGACACACTCCTAAGTCTAAACTACCCAACGAAGCTAACCTAATCATAAAAATCAAATTCCGAATTCGTTTACTCATAAGCAAAATTTCCGGTCGACTTTCCTAACTTAGCTTTCTAATTAAGAGAGTAACTGTTCATTTCACTCCAAACTACTACGAACCCAAACCTACCAACTCAATACAACTCAACACAGCTGAAAAACACATAAATAAGCAAGAATAAGGGAAACAGGGCTATAACTCTCGAAACGACCAACCAGATCGTTACGATTATGTCTTTGCATATAATGTTGCATCTAGCATTATGCAAGATAGTGAAGATATTTAACCTCAATCTGTTGGAGAATGTCTACAAAGACATGATTGGCCAAAATGGCAAGAAGCAATCCAATCAGAATTGAATTCACTTGCGAAACGTGAAGTTTTTGGGCCTGTAGTCCAAACACCTAATGGTGTTAATCCTGTTGGCTATAAATGGGTCTTTGTACGCAAGAGGAATGATAAAAATGAGGTACAAAAATATAAGGCACGCCTTGTTGCACAAGGATTTTCACAAAGGCCTGGTGTCGATTATGAAGAGACATATTCACCTGTTATGGATGCTATAACGTTCCGTTATCTCATTAGTTTTGTTGTCCATAAAAAACTTGACATGAATTTAATGGATGTGGTTACCGCATACCTTTATGGCTCACTTGATAATGATATATACATAAAAAATTCAGAGGGATTTAAAATGCCTAACGCAAATAATTCAAAATCCCGGGAAATGTTTTCGATCAAATTGCAAAGATCTTTGTATGGTCTAAAGCAATCAGGACGTATGTGGTATAATCGTCTTAGTGAGTACTTATTAAAGGAAGGTTATATAAATGATGCCATTTGTCCATGTGTTTTTATAAAGAAAACAACATCGGAATTTGTTGTACTTGCCGTATATGTTGATGACATAAACCTTATTGGGACTCCTATAGAAATCCAAAAGGCAATTGATTATTTAAAGAAAGAATTCGAGATGAAAGATCTCGGAAAGACAAAATTATGCCTTGGTTTGCAAATTGAACATTTGGCAAACGGAATTTTTTTCCATCAATCTACTTACATAGAAAAGGTATTGAAATGGTTTTACATGGATGGAGCACATTCATTAAGTACTCTGATGGTTGTTCGATCACTTGATGTGAATAAGGATCCATTCCGACCTCAAGAAGAGAATGAAGAGCTACTTGGTCCTGAAGTACCATATCTTAGTGCAATTGGTGCACTAATGTATCTTGCCAACACTACAAGGCCTGACATAACTTCTTCAGATAATGTCTTAGCAAGATATAGCTCTGCTCCTACAAGGAGACATTGGAATGAAATAAAGCACATATTGCGGTATCTAATAGGGACTACCGATATGGGCTTATTTTATGGCAATAATTACAGTCCCAATCTTGTTGGCTATGCCGATGCTGGGTATTTATCTGACCCACACAAGGCTCGATCTCAAACAGGCTATGTGTTTACATGTGGAGGTACTGCCATATCTTGGCGATCGACTAAGCAATCAATCGTGACTACTTCTGTGATGACCCAAAAGGTCATCCTAAGTAATTCTAGCTAAATCTATGTTCGAGGCCCCGAAAGCCCCCGTTAATCTCACCTCGATATGCGTGCGCAGCCCGGGCGTATAGCCGGGAAGTCTTTATGTTGAAATTTCATGAAAAATGGAATTTATGATAATTAAATGAATAAAGTTGACTATGGTCAACATTTTTGGTAAACGGCCCCGGACCCGTGATGTGACAGTCTCGGAGGGTCCGTAGGAAAACATGGGACTTGGGCGTATGCCCGAAATCGCATTCCAAGGTCCCAAGCCCGAGAAATAAATTTTAAAAAAAAATTATTTTCTGAAAATAATAAAGGAATTTGAAAATGAATAATTATGTGAAAACCGTGTTACCGGGCCTGTATTATGGTTCGGAGCCCGGAACAGGTTTATTATATGTTATTTGTCTTATCTGTGAAATTTGGTGTAAAACGAACTTGAAATGACGTGTTTCGGATAAAAAAAGGGAAATTTAGAAGTTTATGAAGTTTGAGAAAAATTTATAGATTTTGGAGTTTAATTCATTGTTTTTGATGTTGTTTTGGTGGTTTTACTTGAATAAGTCTGTATGATGATATGGGAGTTGTGTGTATTTTTGGTTTTGGGTCCCGAGGGCTCGAGTAAGTTTCGGGTAGCTATCGGGGTGTGCAAAGTGGAAAAATCTGGTGTTTTTGATGATTTCCTGGTGTCTGGTGTAATACCCTTCGCGAACGCGAAGGGCAATTATTGTGGCCTGGGATTTTAATCAATGCGAACGTGTAGAGGGAGACGCGAACGCGGAGCACTGGACAGTGCTTCTACGCGAACGCGTCCCCAGGGGTGCGAACACGTAGTGTTAGGCTGNCGAACGCGAAGGGTAATTATTGTGGCCTGGGATTTTACTCTACGCGAACGCGTAGAGGGAGACGCGAACGCGGAGCACTGGACAGTGCTTCTACGCGAACGCGTCCCCAGGGGTGCGAACACGTAGTGTTAGGCTGGGGTCTGGGGGGGGGGCTGGGTAGTTTGTTCTTCGCGAACGCGGACCTATGCTCGCGAACGCGTAGGCCAGTGGAGTCAAACCTACGCGAATGCGGCCAAGGACTCGCGAACGCGTAGGTCAGGTTAGTCAACCCTTCGCGAATGCGGCCAGGGGTCCGCAAATGCGAAGGGTATTTTTTGCCTAGTTATTAAAATACCCCAAAAAATAGAATACCATACGGGATTTTCATAATTTTCACTTCCTTCTTCTTCTCCAAGCCCCATTGAAGACCTCCAAGCCATTTTCTCCTCCATAACCATTTGGGTAAGTGTTCCTAACACCAATTTCTTCCATTTTCCTTCCCTAATCACTAGAACCTAGGCCTAAACTCATGAAAACAAGGTAGAAATTAGGGAATTTAGGTAGGGTTAGGTTTTGGGGAATTTTGGGTGATTCAACCTCAATTTGGGGTCGAATCTTAAAATAAATTATATATTCTAAATCGTGAGGGTATGGGTGATCGGGTTTTGGTCCGAGCCTCGTGTTTGGACCAAGCGGGCCCGGGGTCGAATTTTAGTATTTTTGGAAGAATAGTAGAAAATGTATAATTAGGCTTCGGAATTGGTTTATTGAGTATTTATTGATGTTAATAAATCCATTATGTCTAGATATTATCGATTCGGAGTTGGATTCGAGAGGGAAGGCGGTATTAGAGACTAGACTTGCACTTTGAAGCCAAGGTAAGTGTTTGGCCTAACCTTAGCTTGAGGGATTAGGTATAGAGTCTTATTTGCTATGTGTAATTCATGTCCAACGTATAGGCGGGGTGACGAGTGCCTATATGTTGCGGTCAAGCATGTCTGTGAGTCAATTGTGATGAATCATACCGTGTTCTTAATATTCTCCGTACTATGAGTAATTGGTGATTAGAAGTGATACCTTGATATTGTTTCATGACATTAGGAGTTATTGTGTTATGTGTTTCAGTTGAGGCTTTTACTGTTGAAATTGTATTTTGGATGCGAGGTTGGTTATAGTTGAGTCCCTTGCCGGGATGATAGAATTTTATTGAGTAGTTCCATACACTTGAGACTTCTTATTGTTGATTTTCACCTTATATTGTTGCCTTTATATTATTTATTGCACGAGGGGACATGTCGTGCTTATCGTTTATTATTTATCACATGAGGGGACATGCCGTGTTGATCGTTTATTATTTATCGCACGAGGGGACATGCCGTGCTGATTGTTTGTTATTTATCACACGAGGGGACATGCCGTGTTGATCGTTGATTATTCATTGCACGAGGGGACATTCTGTGCTGAGTGTTACTATTTATGCACGAGGGGACATTCTGTGCCGAGTGATTGTGAGATTATGCACGAGGGACATGCCCCGCCTTTTTCTGTTCATTATCTGTCCTGATACGTTAAATTCCGGCTTTTACTTTTTACACTTTAGTTATTACCCTGTTCTACTGTGCTAGCATTTTGTTGCCTCTTTTTACCCCCTGGATGTTCTCCCCGTATCTGTCTTACTTGCTTATTTCCGTCGATATTTTCTTGTTATTACATAGAATTGCACATGTACATATATTGTTGTCGGTCCTAGCCTCGTCACTACTTCGCCGAGGTTAGGCTCGGCACTTACTCAGTACATGGGGTCGGTTGTACTGATGCTACACCTACACTTCTTTATGTTGTGCAGACTACGCAGCCGGACCCGATGGTCACTGACGGTCGGAGCATTCCATCAGTTTATACAGGAGACATCGAGGTAGACCCGCAGACGTCCGTGGGCCTTGGCGTCACCTTCTACCCTTCACTTTCAGCTCTGTCTTATCTTATAGCTCAAAGACAGTCACATGTACTTATTTTCAGACCTTTGTTTTAGTAATCTCTTAGACAGTTCGTGAGTTTGTGACACCAGTTCTGGGATTTGTATATGGGTTTTATTTTGCAGTTGTTATATTATTTTTGGTAATTTGTTAACCTTCATATTGTTTACCATCGATGCCTTAGTTACCTTGTTCGTTTTAGTTGTTAATGAATTTTATCTAGATCAAACATTGGCTTGTCTAGCGGGTTCAACGTTAGACGCAGTCATGGCCGAAGGTGAGATTTTGGGTCGTGACAAGTTGGTACAGAGCCCTAGGTTGCTTAGGTCTCACAACTCACGGGCAAACTTGGTAGAGTCTGAGGGATCGGTATGGAGACGTCTATACTTATCCCCTAGAGGCTGCAAAGTTAGGAATAACTTCATATCTTTCATTCTCTGTCGTGCCAGTTGAATTCTGAATACTAATTGAGTCTCTATTTTACTCTCTCGCAGATGGCGAGAACGCGCACTTCCTCATCGACGGACTAGTAGCCTGATCCTCCTATTGTAGCTCCTACGAGGGGCCAAGGTCGTGCTAGAGGCCGAGGCAGAGCTAGAGCAGCAACTCCAGTAGAGGACCCACAGGTAGACTTTGACGGCGAGGTTCCTACTCAGACAGTCCCAGTTGGACCAGCTCAGGTCCCAGAGGGGTTCATTGCCACCCCAGTGCTTCAGGACGCTTTAGTCCGCTTAGTGGGACTCATGGAGAGTGTGGCTAAGGCCGGTCTTCTTCCTACTGCCCCAGTTGGATCTCAGGCTGGGGGAGGGACCCAGACTCCTGATATTCATACGCCAGAGCAGTTTGCCACTCGGTTCCAGACTCCGGCACCTCAGACAGCTGGAGTAGTTCAACCGGGTATTGTAGCACCACCAGTTGAGGGAGCAGCCATGTCAGCAAACGCTCTGTGGAGGTTGGATCGGTTCACCAAGTTATTCACTACTACATTTACTAGTGCACCATCAGAGGATCCCCATGATTATTTATACAGTTGTTATGAGGTTCTTCGGAACATGAGCATTGTGGAGTCCAATAGAGTTGATTTTGCTACATTTTGTCTTTCTGGCACCGCCAAGACTTGGTGGAGAGATTACTGCTTGACCAGACCAGCTGGGTCTGCACCTCTGACTTGGGCTCAGTTCTCCGAGTTGTTCTTGGGAAAGTTCCTTCCAGTTGCTCGGAGAGAGGATCTTCGGAGGTTGTTTGAGCGTCTACAGCAGGGCTCCATGTCCATCACTCAGTACGAGACCAAGTTCATTACTCTGGCCAGGAATGCCATTATGATACTCCCCACTGATCGAGAGAGAGTTCGGAGATTTATTGAGGGTCTAGCTCAGCCCATCAGACTTCAGATGGCCAGAGAGACGGGTACTGATATCTCCTTTCAGGATGTAGTCTATGTGGCCAGAAGCATTGAGATGATATTATCCCAGGGTGGTGGTCAGGGGTCTGACAAGAGACCTCGTCATTTCGGCCGTTTCAGTGGTGCCTCATCTGGAGGCAGAGATTCCTTTGGCAGAGGTCATCCCCCTAGGCCTTATCAGTCAGCACTCCAGGTATCCCGCAGTGCACCTTCAGCTCCCATCAGTGCGCCACCGATTCAGAGCTATTAGGGTGGTCATTCTGGTCGTCAGGGACAGTTCCAGGGTCAGTATTCT
>ML259537.1:0-11815 GCA_005239495.1 Nicotiana undulata | reverse complement strand
GTGATGAGATTCGGAAAGAAGGGCAAGTTGAGCCCTAGGTATATTGGTACATTTGAGATTTTGGATAAAGTAGGAGAGGTGGCCTACAGACTTGCCTTGCCATCGCATTTATCAGCAGCGCATCCAGTGTTTCATGTATCCATGCTCCGGAGGTATATTGCAGATCCATCTCATGTTCTTGACTTCAGCGGTGTCCAGTTGGACAAGGATCTGACTTATGAGGAGGAGCCGGTAGCTATATTAGATAGGCAGGTTCGTTAGTTGAGGTCGAAGAGTTATCCTTCGGTCCGTGTTCAGTGGAGGAGTCAGCCTACCGAGGCAACTACCTAGGAGTCCGAGTCCGATATGAGGAGTCGGTATCCCCATCTTTTCTCAGACTCAGGTACTTTTCTATGTCCGTTCGAGGACGAACGTTTATTTTAGAGGTGGAGATTGTGATGACCCAAAAGGTCATCCTAAGTAATTCTAGCTAAATATGTGTTTCGAGGCCCGAAAGCCTCCGTTAATCTCACCTCCATATGTGTGCGCAGCCCGGGCGTGTAGCCGGGAAGTCTGTATGTTGAAATTTGATGAAAATGGAATTTTATGATAATTAAATGAATAAAGTTGACTTTGGTCAACATTTTTGGTAAACGGACCCGGACCCGTGATTTGGCGGTCCCGGAGGGTCCGTAGGAAAATATGGGACTTGGGCGTATGCCCGGAATCGAACTTCGAGGTCCCAAGCACGAGAAATAAATTTTTAAAGAAAAATTGTTTTCTGAAAATAATAAAGGATTTTGAAAATGAATTATTATGTGAAAACCGTGTTACCGGGCCCGTATTATGATTCCGGAGCAGGTTTATTATATGTTATGTGACTTCTCTGTGAAGTTTGGTGTAAAACGGACTTGAAATGACGTGTTTCGGATAAAAATCGGAATAATTAAGCTTTGTGAAGTTTTAAGAAATTTCTATGAGTTTTGATGTTTAATTCCTTGTTTTTGATGATTTAAATGCTTCAATAAGTCCGTAGGATATGTTGGGAGTCGTGTGTGTTTTTAGTTTTGAGACCCGAGGGCTCGGGTGAGTTCCGGGTAGCTAACGGGGTGTGAAAAGTGCTAAAAATCTGGTGTTGTTACATTTTTCTGGTGTCTGGTGTTTAACCCTATGCGATCGCATAAGTATAGTTGCGATCGCATAGCTTTGTGCTGGAGGGGAAATAAATACAATGTGCGATCGCATAGAAGGCCCCGCGACCGCACAGTGTTGTAGGCAAGCTGGGGGGCTGGGTAGTACCTTGTGCGATCGCACGTGATGATCCGCGATCGCAGGGGTGTAAGTTAGGGGATCTGTGCGACCGCATCATGAATTCCGCGATCGCGGAGCCTAATAAAATAAACCATGTGCGATCGCATGCCTTTCTACGGGATCGCATAGGCCAAATTTCACCCAGCTATTTTTAAAACCCAAAAAAACAGAATTCAATATGGGAATATCACATTTTCAGCCTTCTTCTTCTCCTCCCACCCTCATTGACGATCCTCAAGCTAATTTCCCTCCATAAACACTTGGATAAGTGATTCCAACTCCTTTTTCTTCCACTCTTCTTCCATAATCACTAGAATCTAGGCCTAAAAACATGAAATCAAAGTAGAAATTGGGGATTTTGGGTAGAGTTAGAGCTTATGGGATTTTGGGTAATTCAACCTCAATTTGAAATCGGATTTCAAAACAAATTATATATTCTAACTCATGGGGGTACGGGTGATCGGGTTTTGGTCCGAGCCTCGTGTTTGGACCAAGCAGGCCCGTGGTCGAATTTTGGAAATTTTGGAAGAATGATATGAATTGCATATCTTCGCTATGGGATTTTGTTATTGAGCCTTTATTGATATTATTGAACTAATTATGCCTAGATATCGTTGTTTCGGAGTCGGATTATAAAGGAAAGGCGGTCTTAGAGGGTTGATTGTTATACTTTGGACCGAGGTAAGTGTCTTGCCTAACTTTGGTGAGGGATTAGGTATTGTATGTTATGTGTTATGTGTTTATCATGTTCAATGTATAGGTGAGGTGACGAGTACCTATACATTGTGAGTCAAGCATGCCCGTGAGTCTATTTGATAAAAATTCAGTTATTTCTTCAATGTTCATCATACTATGTAATTGCCTCTACTTAAGAAGTTGATTGTGGTTGATGTACTGGTTGCAGAGATTATGAAATGTTGGTTCAATTGAGGATCCAAGTATACAGTATATATATATTGAGTTGTTTGGTTATAGCTGAGACCCTTGTCGGGCATTTATTGAGATATTGACTGATATTTTCCCCTTGCAGGGTGATTTGAACTGTATTTTTCCCACTATGCTGCATTCCTTACTATACACATTGTCTTGCATTGGTGAGGAAGAGTGTAAACCACGAAAGGTGATGTCGTGCCATGATTTTACATTGATTACATCATGTCATGCATAGTGAGGAAGAGAGTAAAATCATGAAGGGTGATGCCATGCCATGTTTACATTTATTGAAAGCACGAAAGTTAATGTCGTGCCATGATTACATTGATTACAACATACATTGCATTGGTGAGGAAGAGAGTAAAAGCACGAAATGCCGTGCCATGTTTACATTTATTGAAAGCACGAAGGTTAAAGCCGTGCCATGATTACATTCATTACAACATACATTGCATTGTGAGGAAGAGAGTAAAAGCACGAAGGTTAATGCTGTGCCATGATTACATTGATTACAACATACATTGCATTGGTGAGGAAGAGAGTAAAAGCACGAAGGGTGATGCCGTGCCATGTTTACATTTATTGAAAGCACGAAGGTTAAAGTCGTGCCATGATTACATTGATTACAACATACATTGCATTGGTGAGGAAGAGAGTAAAAGCACGAAGGGTGATGCCGTGCCATGTTTACATTTATTGAAAGCACGAAGGTTAATGTCGTGCCATGATTACATTGATTACAACATATATTGCATTGGTGAGGAAGAGAGTAAAAGCACGAAGGGTGATGTCGTGCCATTGTTATCATTCAGACATGTCATTCATACCTTATCAGTTTTCGGTAAATTGTTTCTTTTCTTACTTGATGTTAATTAACTGCTCTATCTTATTGTTTTTCCCTTTATCTGCTCTCGTTCCCCGTATATGACTGTTATTCTTCCTTTCTTTGTTATCTGTATTTTGTGTTGTAGAATAGGACAAGTGAACGTTATTTGCTAATTCTATCCTCGTCACTACTTCGGCCGAGGTTAGGCTCGGCACTTACTCAGTACATGGGGTCGGTTGTACTGATACTACTCTGCATTTCTCTATGTTGTGCAGATTCCGTCTCTCCTGCTATTAGTATCCTATTGTCTTATTTCTCCTTCCGTTCTAAAGACAATATTTTATTCCCTTTCAGACTTGTATTTAGTATTCTTATAGACAGTCCGTGAGGTTGTGACACCCCGATTTTGGGATCTTGTGATGTTTTTATCTTTATCATTTCCTTATGCGTTTTTCGGAATATTAGTACTTTTCTGCTGTAAAACTTGTGAAGTGGTTCTGGTTATTTATTTAAAGGTTTGAAAGATAATTGTTTTATTACTGTTAAGTTATTTTAAAAATGTCAAAGTGTTGTGTACGTTGGCTTGTCTAGCGGGTTCAACGTTAGACGCAGTCACGACCTGAATAGTGGGATTTCGGGTCGTGACACTTTAACCTTTGTAGAATCCTCTTGTTGGTGTCTGAGCATTTGGTATGAGTTTCTTGCTTGAGCATATGTGAATTAATTGTTCTAATGTGTTGAGACGTAAGATTCTATTCTCTGATTGTCCTAGTCTATTGACATGCCACCATGCTATGTGAGATTGTGAAAATGGTGATTACTTATGCTTACTCTATCATGTGCAAAGATCGTTAACTGTTGAATACCTCGGTATGAAGGGATGTACTACCAAACGAAAGAAATGATAACGAATCCAATTGTTGAATGTAGCTAAGTGCTAAATGCTATGTAGTAAATAATGGAAAGGAAACATGGATAAACTAATTGAGCTATATGTTGACGACATACCGTATATGACTCACTGTTGGATAAAGATTTATGTGGCCTTGATTTCATATGGTTATTTGGTTGTTACGAATGAATATCCTTGATAATGAGAATCTTTGACATTGAATTGTTGGTTGATGTTGCTATTAAATACATTGTTGAATGTATCAAAGTGCTAAAGGCTGTGTAGCAAATGACGAAAGTAAATATGGACTAATTTTATTGATTTAAATGATTGTGGAAACACCATATATGAATTACTGATTGGTAATGATCATTGTGACTTGATTTCACATAGTTGTTGGTTGATATGAACTTATGTTCTTCATGATGAAGATCCTTGTGATTCAAATTGGTGGTGATTGTTGATTGTGCGGTGGGATCGGGTTGCACGCCGCAACACGGAGTAATAAGGGTGGACGAGGTAATAAGGGTGAGAGAAGGTGATAAGGGTGGCCAAGGTAATAAGGATGGAATGTGATCACATTGAAATGAAAATCTATGAAACTCTTGAATATGGTGGTGTTGAAAAAGAAAAGGGGAATCTGTGAAACTCTTGATTTTGGTTGTTTCTATTTCGGTGCAATGCTTGTTAGTTCTATTAAATATCTCTTATCTGTGTACTGCTTGATTTTACTTGGGGTAAAGTTTGTTCATACATACTAGTACTATTCCACAGTACTAACGTCCCTTTTGCCGGGGGCGCTACATCTTTTATATGGATGTAGGTGGTTCCATAGCAGGTAGCTCAGCCCGCCGTTAGTGGTGCCTCCTCTTCATCTCTTCAGCAGTTGTGGTGAGCCCCTCTTCTCCTCGGGGCCGTGTGTGGATTATACCACCTTCTTTTGCTTATGTTGATGGTATAACCGGGGCCTTGTTGCCGGCGAGTTATGTAAAACCCTTAGTATTCGTAGAGGCTCCGTAGACATGATGTGGGTGTATATATGTATTTTTGGGTAGTAATAGTACGTACTAGGAAATCGTGGTTCATGTTGTAAAAGTTATGTATGTATTATGTATGTTTGGATATCAATCGTTGAGATGCTAAAAGAGGAAAAATGGAATTATGTTGTAAAATGTACTTTGAATCTAAATTCGGCTAACTCACGTGAAATAATGTATGTTATGAACACAGGGTAATACGTTGGGTAGGAAAGTCAATCCAGGTCCGCTTTTCTGGGTTCATCCGGTTAGGCGCCGGTCTCGTCCCTCGATTTTGGGGCGTGACAGTTCCGACACTACCGTATATAAGAATATGTATCACTGTAAGATTGTGGCCGAGGTGCTTGAATGTGTTTCAGCACGAGGGAGACATAAGATAGGATGCTTATCTAGTCTACACACTAACCTTTTGGATATTAAATAGTGGTACATGAACAGTTACTTTTAATTGAGTTCGTACATGACATTACTTATTAATCGCTAAGTCAATACTATTGTTTGAGGCTTTGAATGAACCCATGTGTCTTTACTGGCTGGTAGCTTGAAACATGAGGAATCACAACTATTGGATCTAGATTTGAATTAGCAAGCAAAAGGTTATAGTAATACGAGAACGACTTATGGCCCCATAAGGCAGACTAAAGTAATATAGAAAAAAATGTGATACAAAGTTCATTAAAGGTGGAAAGTCTTTTGAGGAATTTCCTCCACAAGAAGATTCATGGGGCTAAGTTAGAAAGATAGATGCTAGCAATAAGATTCAACCGATGATGGGTAGTTGTTGAAATTCTTTTGAATTGCAATGGATGCCCCATTGTTAATCTTGACAGGCAAGTGGAGTAATTGAACTTGAAGAAGATTGCTTAAGTGAAAGTGTTATAGCGCAACCATCCAAATAAGGAAGCAATGTTAGTGTTCGTAATAGGCATGCGGAGAAAGCGTCCTCTTATATATATATATATATATATATATATATATATATATATATATATATTTGTGTAATAAGTGAAAGAGTGGGCCCAACTTTTCCTTTTAGGTGTCAAGTATTAGGGGGATCTTTGAACTTACTGTGACGTGAGGAGTTGCGTGACGGCTTAATTGGCATTTTAAGTGGTATGTCTAATCAGATTTTGACATAAAATAACTAGACTATGTGCCTAGACCTGTTGCAGTTGGACGGTTATTCAGGGACTCTTATGGATGCCTATTAAACTGAGAATCGAGCGCACAAGCATTTCTACCTTACTGATTGTAGTAGAACTGAAAACGTTTTAAGAGAGGTTGCTTAAGACATTCCTCGTGTCAAGGACACAAGAGGCAATAGCTTTGAATTGGCTTACGAGGTGTGTATGTAATTTTAAGTATGAAAAAGCAAGGTAAATATTATGATGAAGTATTCACACCTTACTTTCAAGGGTATGGTTTGCTTAACATTCGAGGACGAATGTCTATAAGAGGGGAAGAATGTGACACCCCGTTAATTTTCGTGATTTATTTTAGAACTATCATGGTCCATTGTTAGATTTAGTCGTATGAAGTTATTGGAGATAGTAAAATTCATTCAATTTTAATGTTATGAAAATTTGAAAGTGGGTTGGAATTATTAGAAAGAACTCTTGAGTTGTTGCCTTGATTAGTGTAATTTTTTATAAAGTTGTTAGAAATAATATAATTATTTATTTGGATGTAAGTGCAGAAATATGTATTTATTTAAAGGTAATATTTATATATTGAGGAATAAAGTGTGTGATGAAGTACTAATTACGTGTTGGTGGATTAGATTTTTATAATCACTTTAGTTAGGTGATCTTGTAATTTTATTTATGAGAAATCAACTGGGCCAACCACCTTATCTTAGTAGGTCACGTAACTATAGCCCATATGAGTAGTAGTTTTTGAATACAAAATGTATTCCACTTCATTAAGAAAGAATGAAAATGGAGGCAGTATTTTATTTGGTGGTTTTCGACGATATTTGCGGGCGGACAAGGTAGAATTTTTATTTGACTTTAGGCAATCATTGATTTATGATATCCGTAGAAAACTTATAAAGGAGTGTTGATTACAGAAACAAAAATGAAATGCTAAGAGAAGCTAAATTTCGTGTAGCTACAGTTCCGGTTTCCGCCATATTTTAAGGTATTGAGTATCATTTTCTTAACTTTGAGATTTCTATTCATTAGACGTTGATGTTGGGATATAGCAGATGTATATTATGACTATAGTGGGTTGGACAGTGATATCAGGATATGCTTTTTACCATTAAATTCATGGCATGAGTTGTTATAATATTGAGGTTTAGCTCTAAGTTTGAAATTTAGGGAATCTGAGATTTGACTTGCCAATTGATATCAAGATTGAGTACCCATTAAGTGACGTTGTTTATTAATATGTTGTATAGACTGAGGCCATTGAATGTCGTTTGGTCGGTGCTCAAGACGTTGCAAGGTTGGAAAACTTGTGATAGTGAGGTAAGTGAGACTTTAAGCTTTGGTACTTGCTTTTCTAAAACCCGTTTTAAAAAAAAAAAATCTCTGCCAGGTACATGTGTTGGGACAAACGTGCGCTTGTAAAAATCGGTGGTCTTAGACCAACAGCAAATATATTATTTTATGAAAAACACAAAAGAAAAAAAAATATTATTTTATAAGTTGTTGAGTTTGATAGTTTGATTCGGCTGTGCGCCATGATGTTGAGTTGGATATGGCTGTGCGCCATGATGTTGAGTTTGATACGGCTGTGCGCCATGATGTTGAGTTTGATATGGTTGTGCGCCATGATGTTGAGTTTGATACGGTTGTGCGCCATGATGTTGAGTTGGATACGTCTGCGCGCCATGATTTTGAGTTTGATACGGTTGTGCGCCATGATATTTGGGGCATTGTGTTTCTGTTATATTTGAGGTAATGTGGTGCCGTTGTGGACTCATAGGTTTGTTGGTAAATTTCTTTCACTGCAATTATGATAAGTCCTTAGTGGTTACTCTTGTTGGTTAATTCTTAATAACTCTGTTGATACACATATATTGAGTTATAGTATAGTTATCATATTTACTATATCGTTCCTGTTGTGGTGTGTCTGTATTTTCTAACACTTGTTCCAGAGGTATTTAAAGTGGCGGGTCGAGGATATTACTGGGTTATATTTACGTATAACTCACTCCTTACATGCATCCCTATGCAGATACCATTGCGGGAGATAGAACTAGTGGCTGATGAGTTTGTTCGAGTGGATTTGCTTATTGAGGTGAGCCACCGCATTGTTCGTGGAGGCTGCCAAAAGAGAGTCTTTATCATTTATTCATATGATATCTTTTTTTAATTCTCTTAGATGCTCCATGGTCTAGTGTGAGGTTTGGGCTAGAGCATTGTTCCTCCATTTTAGTTATTATTGTTCGAACCTACTTATAAAATAACTTGGGTTATTAATTATTTGTATTTGGTTATTAGATCGTTGTAACCTGCATATATTTTGGTTAAGTTCCGAATAGATACTAAATGTATGGTATGAGATGGTTCGCTTAACGGGTAGTGTCAGCTGGGTGCCAGTTACGTCTAGGAGGTATTTTGGTACGTGACATTGTTCCACAAAGGGAAAGTAGTCATCATAACTATCGGGTGGTATTGGACGTAGGGACTCAGCTTTCGAGTGGCGATTATGAGAGCTAAGGCTAGTTTTTCCAAATGTAGGTAGCGAGTTTCTGCTCCCTTAAATTTTGCTAACGTAATATGTGAGAAATTGTGTACCTTCGCCTCTCGGACTAAAACTGCACTTACCGCAACTTCTGAAACCGCGAGGTAGACTATCAATGTTTCACCTTCATCGACGCAAATACTCCTTGTTACATACAATTTTATATGGTTTGACGGCCAATAATGCTCAGCACCCACTGGATGCAATTGTCCACTATAGGTGTTTAAGTATGCAGCAACACTATATTCCTTATCAACGTACCACGTTGCCGTGAAGCCATAGATTGCTGGTTTAAATGCCCAAAACACATATCTGAATATATGTTCTGGTATTCCCGGACTCCGCTCAAGCTTCCATTCAACAACAGTTTCGGGGTTAAAGTGTTACACTGCGGCCATGTACCTGGGTAGAGATGCAAGGACTTGTCCCAATTACCATAAACAATTTCAAACGCAGGTTTGCGCCTCAGAAATGCCTTTCTTTTAGTTATGGTACACCCGTATTCCCAGTGGACAGAGGTTATACACTTTTGATCTTGTACCTTATGGACGCTTCAATGTGTGGAATCAAGACAAAGGAAATCAAGTCAACATTCAAGTTAAAATGATTCCCACTGAATGTGTCCATTTCACAATTGTGGGTGCCAATGTATTTACCCAGAACCCACATATTTGTTTTTGTCTTCCTCGCACGCAACATCTTATTACAACCCATAAACAATCTACGGCAAATAGATTTGTATACATCCGAAGATGACTCATGAAACACAATCTCACGACACTCTTTTATGTTGTACATTCGCACCGCGCTGCTTAGGCGCGCTTTATTAGGAAAAAGCATGCCCTTTGACAGCACCGTTGCTCTAGATTCATCCCACATTGCTGTCCGAATTTTGTCAAGATCTCTTGTGAGGGCATCCACATGCATACTTGGAAAATGATCAAGGTAGGAAATCTCCCTTAAATGAAATGGCACGTGGGACTCGTACACTCTTGGTTTAACGGGAGTTGGAGCATGTTCCCTCATCAAATCAGGTTCAATATTCTCTTCCTCCTCCTCATCACCCTCATCAGGAAAGGGTGTGTCATCTCCAGACTCATCACTATTCTCTTCCAGACTTTGCGCATCCGCCAGATCCGATTAAATATGTCATCTTCGAGCAATTGAGTAAGGACAGGACCTTTAAGTTGTCCATTTTCACTGCACAACCAATAAAATAATGAGTTACTCAAATTGATACAAACTTTACATATAGCTTTATCATTTCACTTACAAATCATAACGTGTTGATATTCCATGATGGACATTATCCTGTTGATGATGACTCCTGAAAGGACCACCATGATCTAACACACCAAAACTAGTCATATTCTAATTGGGCATTGGTTCATAACTTGTAAAATTCATATCTAGCTAGTACCCCATGTGGTATATATGAGTGTTAATACAAATTCAAACATAAAAATAAACATTGTAACACAAAGGAAAATTGAAGTTTACCGCTCAGATTGTGGATTATGTAAACTAGGTGAGAAATTTATTTTCTCACTCCTCATTCGCCCGTGGAGATAAGTTTAGATCAGGCCAAACTCTTTCACCCGGAACCTGTTCGGCTAAAACTGCTCAAAATAATCACCCGATGATTGAGGGATATCCCTACTTTGCGCAACCTCATTATTGCAAACATCTTCAGCCTTGACGTACATTTTCAACATTTTTATCACAAGAAATTTCCGGTATTCATCTGGAGTCTTCAAAAAATCTCTCAAAGTTTCATCGTCCTCAATGTTAAACACAACATAACAAGCAACCCCTTGCGGAGTGACAAAATACAGATATCTTCTGATTACTTAAATATTCACCAAACATTTGCTCACACTCATTTTTTACATAACAAAGATACCAATGTTTCGCACTCCATTGTAAGTGGCAATATAACATGACACTATGGAGATAAACTATAGCTTACTGAGTTATTCTCCATCACAGCCTCATCCCCCCCCCCCCCCCCCCCCCCCCCCCCCCAATATAATGAAACCCTAATTCTTTGCTCTTTAGACATTATGAAAAAATTTAAAACAACTTAACAAAGAAATTGTAGGCATATATTTTATTGGAATTAAATCCGTAAAATAATTGGGATTATAATTTAAAATACAAGATATATTAGTTCAACTAAGTTTATTGGACTAATATAATTGGATTAATTATAAGCCCAATATATATGAATTAAATAAATAAGTTTTAACCCATTGGGCTAGTCCATTTAGTTGGGCAACAAATGATGAGCCCACTTCATTAGGTCCAATATGTCATCTTCCTAGAGGCCCAATTTGGTGCCACGTGTCAAAATGACAAGGTGTGCCAAGTCACATTAAAAGGCCAATGAAATTGCGCCACATGTGCAAGTGACATGTTCTGACCAATCAAATACGGCCATGTCACATTTCAATTTAATTGGTCCGAAAGAGTTTGTTCTTATCATAACTCTTTCCTCCCACAACTATAAATAGGGGTCTTCATAACCCAGAAAAGACACCAGAAGTTATAACAAGAAGCAAGAGAGAGCTCGTGGATCAAAGGCCTCAAATTTCTCTACAAGTTTCAAGCTTCAAGAAATCAAGTTCAAGTTCAAGATCAATAACGAAGAACAAATCTAGTTCAAGCTCAAGAACGAAGAACAAGTCAAGATTCAAGGAGTACGAGTTCAAATCAAAGTTCGTGCTAGTTGAATTCAAGATCATCGTTTGTGAAAACAAATATAGATTCAAGATCAAGCTTAAAGGCACTTGGATTTATTTATTATTGGAAAGAAGAATCAGAGGATTCACATAGATTGTACACTCAAATATTTGAAGTCAAATACTACGATTATTGCGATATTTTTAGATCTTGATTTATTTTCTCGATGCAATTTATTGTCTACAGAAATATTTCAGAAGACTTGAAAATATTTGTGAATGGATTTTTACGAAATCTTGAACCTCTTTAAATAATGCAAAACCAGTCTGGGGTACAATTATTTGAGGTATAGCATCTCATACATGCGCGCTATATAAGGTTGATTATTAGTATGTCAGTTAAGCCTAGAAGAATTATTGATGAACCCACATAATATATATATATATATATATATATATATAT
>ML259536.1:18286-29825 GCA_005239495.1 Nicotiana undulata | reverse complement strand
TTACCTTGATTCATTCGTTATTGTGTTCATTGACGACATCCTGGTGTATTCTCATAGCCAGGAGGAGCACGCTCAGCATTTGCTTGTGTTGCACAGGTTGAGAGAGGAGAAACTTTATGCAAAGTTCTCCAAATGTGAGTTCTGGCTAAGTTCGGTAGCCTTATTGGGTCACGTGGTGTCTAGTGAGGGTATTCAGGTGGACCTGAAGAAGATAGAGGCGGTGCAGAGTTGGCCCAGACCGTCCTCAGCTACGGAGATTAGGAGTTTTCTTAGCTTGGCGGGTTATTACCGTCGCTTTGTGGAGGGATTCTCCTCTATTGCTTCACCACTTACCAGATTGACCAAGAAGGGTGCTCCATTCAGATGGTCCGATGAGTGTGAGGAGAGCTTTGAAAAGCTCAAGTCAGCATTGACTACAACTCCGGTATTGGTATTGCCTACTGGTTCGGGTTCTTACACAGTCTATTGTGATGCTTCCAGAATTAGCTTGGGAGAAGTTTTGATGCAGGACGGTAGGGTGATTGCCTACACGTCCAGAAAGTTGAAGGTGCACGAGAAGAATTGTCCATTGCACGATCTTGAGCTAGCTGCCATTGTTCATGCTTTGAAGATTTGGCGTCATTATTTGTACGGGGTATAGTGTGAGATTTTTACTGACCATCGCAGTTTGCAGTATCTGCTGAAGCAGAAGGATTTGAATTTGCATCAGAGGAGATGAATGGAGCTTCTTAAGGATTATGACCTCACTATCCTGTGCAACCCAGGGAAGGCCAATGTAGTGGCCGATGCCCTGAGTCGCCGAGCAGGGAGTTTGGGAAGTCTAGCCTATCTTTCGGCAGCGGAGCGGACCTTAGCACGTGATGTTCAGGCCTTGGCAGGGCAGCTGGTGAGATTGGATTTGTCTGAGCCTCCGCGGGTGTTAGCTAGCATGGCGTCCCGGTATTCTCTATATGATCAGATTAGAGCACGCCAGTACGATGATCGTCATTTGTTGGTTCTTCAGGACAAGGTCCGTCGAGGTGAAGTCAGGGATGTGACTATTGATGATGATGGGGTTATGAGGATGCAGGGCCGTATTTGTGTGCCCGACGCAGATGGTCTTCGAGAGTCGATATTGGCATAGGTTCATAGCTCGCGGTATTCCATCCACCCGGGTGCCGCGAAGATGTACCAGGACCTGAGACAGCAGTATTGGTGGAGGCTGATGAAGAGAGACATTGTGGACTATGTAGCACGGTGCCTCAACTGTCAGCAGGTCAAGTATGAACACCAGAGGCCAGGTGGGTTGCTTCAGAAGTTAGTTATTCGGTAGTGGAAGTGGGAGTGGATCACCATGGACTTTGTAGTCGGGCTTCCACGGACTTCGAAGGGATTTGATGCTATTTGGGTTATTGTGGATCGACTGACCAAGTCTGCGCACTTCATTCCTGTCAGTACTACTTATACTTCGGAGAGGTTAGCTGGTATTTAAATCAGGGAGATTGTCCGGATGCATGGAGTCTAAGTTTCTATTATTTCTGACAGAGGTACTCAGTTCACATCTCAGTTTTGGAGGGCTATGCAGAGAGGTATGGGTACTCAGGTAGAGCTGAGCACAGTGTTCCATCCCCAGACCGACGGGCAGTCAGAGCGGACTATTCAGATCCTAGAGGACATGTTGCGTGCTTGTGTGATTGATTTTGGTGGTTCGTGGGATCAGTTTATGTCATTAGCAGAGTTCGCATATAATAACAGTTACCAATCCAGTATTCAGATGGCGTCGTATGAGCCTTTATATGGTAGGAGGTGTAGATCCCTGGTTGGTTGGTTTGAGCCCGGTGAGGCTAGATTGTTAGGCCCAGACTTGGTTCAGGATGCATTGTAAAGGGTGAAGTTGATTCAAGAGCGACTTCGCACGGCTCAGTCCAGACAGAAGAGCTATGCAGACCGTAAGGTTCGGGCCGTGTCTTTCATGGAGGGTGACAAGGTACTGCTGAAGGTGTCCCCCATAAAGGGTGTTATGAGGTTCGGGAAGAGGGGAAAGCTTAGTCCCCGGTTCATTGGTCCATTTGAGGTGCTTCAGAAGGTTGGAGAGGTGGCTTATAGACTTGTTTTGCCACCAAACTTGTCTAGTGTTCATCCGGTGTTCCGTGTCGATGCTCCGGAAGTATGTTGGTGACCCGTCTCATGTCTTAGACTTCGGTACAATTCAGCTCGAGGATGATATGACATATGAGGTTGAACCAGTTGCTATTTTGGCTCGTGAGGGCAGAAAGTTGAGGCCAAAAGAGATAGCTTCAGTGAAGGTGGAGTGGAGAGGTCAACCAGTGGAGGAGGCTACTTGGGATACCAAACGGGAGATGCAGAGCAGATTTCCTCACTTTTTTGAGACTCCAGGTATGTTTCTAGACCCGTTCGAGAACGAACGTTTGTGTAAGAGGGGGAGAATGTAACGACTTGGTCGGTCGTTATGTGGAACGTGCATTATTTTCATTGTTTCTGCCTTGTCGTAGCTTGGTTAGACTGTTCATGATATGATAGAATTGATTAGTTCGGGTTCAGAGTGATTATAGAAGGAATTTAGGCACTTAGTCTCTAAAAACTAGCCTTAGAGCAGGAAAAGTCAACCCAGAGTTGACTTGTCGGTAAATGACCTCGGAATGCAAATTTTATGGCTCGGATAGCTTTGTTAGGTGAATTTGGACTTAGGAGTTTGTTCGGAATATTTTTGTGATGTCCGGTGTAGAATTAGGCTTGAATTGGCGAAAGTTAGTTTTGACGATTTCCGGTCGGTAGTGGAAAATAGGCTATCGGGGTCGGAATGGAATTCCGACAGTTGGAACAGGTTCGTATAGTCATTTTGGATATGTCTGCAAAATTTCAAGTCAATCGGAGATGTTTTGGGTAGTTTCGGCATCATTGGGGAAATTTAGAAATTTCGATGTTCATAGGCTTGAATTCGCTGAGTTTTTGGAGTTTTGATGTTGTTTTTGATGTTCCAAAGGGTCGACTAAGTTTGAATGATCATATATGATGTGTTGGTATGTTTGGTTAGGGTCCCGAGGGGCTCGGTCTTGATTTCGGGTGGCGAACGGGAAATTTAGACTTGGCAAAATGCAGCTTTAGCTGCTGTTATGATGTTTTCGCACCTGCAAAAGGGGAGCCGCAGGTGCGGTCCCGCAGGAGCGGACATGGCTCCGCAGGTGAGAGAATGGACTGGGTTGAGGAGTTCCGCAGGTGCGAGGAATTGGTCGCACCTGCGATGTCGCAGGTGCGGAAGGAGTATCGCAGGTGCGGAATTGGGAGACCCCAGGGAAGCCGCAGGTGCGGGAGAAGCATCGCACCTGCGAAGCCATAGGTGCGAGTAAGTGATCGCAGGTGCGAGATCACTGGACAGATTCTTTAAGTCCAAAAGCGAGGGTTTTAGCTATTTTTCAAAAACTCCAATAGAGAGCTCGGGAGAAGGGAGATTTTGGAGAGATTTTCAGTGGGAGACTTGAGGTAAGCTTACCTAACTCATTCTTGGTCTAATTTCATGAATTAGTATTGATTATTACCATGGAAATTTGAGAATCATAGTGGAAATTGGGGAAGAAGGGGAAGAAAAATTAGGAAATTCTTTTGACGAATTGTAGTGGTATTCGTGGTCGGATTTTGATAAAATTGATATGGGTAGAATCGGGTGAAGATAAGGATTCCAGTTTTGTGAATTTTTCTGATTTTCGAGACGTGGGCCCGGGGGCCGGGTTTTGACCAATTTCGAGATTATGAGTATTTTTGGTAAATTTTGATTGGGATTCATTGCTTAGCACATTGTAATGATGTATAGATTTGGAGCGCTCGGAGGCCGAATTTCGAGGCAAGGGCACTGCGGAGTAGTGTTTTAGCCGATTTTGAGGTAAGTATCGTCTTCAACTTTGGAATTGAGGGTTCGAAACCCCAAATTATCTGATAATTGATGTTAACTAAGGTGACGCACTTGCCAAGTGACGGGCAAGTGGGAGTATACCGATTGTTGTGGCCAGGCTCATCCCATGGCATTTTCTAATAGTTGTTTCATACTGATACTTGTACTGCGAAGGTGGAGATTTCCTTGAACATATTAGAAATCATGATAAGTGTAATTGCTAAGGCTTCATGCCAATGTGTTTAGACTGAAACGGTCAATTTTTGTTATCTCTATCTGTAGTTATTTACTACCATGCACTCAGTCATGTTGTAGCTTACATCTTAATGCCTCATTCTCAGCATTTGTTAATTATATTGCATTATTATTGTTTGGGCTGAATTATACATAATTGAGAGCATTGTGAGTGAGACTTGAAAGTTACTGAGTGAGGCCTAGAGCCGGATTTTTTAGACAGTTATGAGATCGGACTGCACACCGCAGCGATCCTTGAATCATACCTTCGTTGGTTTGATATAGCGCTTGGGCTTATAGGAGTCCCTCCGGAGTCTTTACACCCCCAGTGAGCGCACAGATATTGAGAAATGGATCTTTCTTGGACATGAATCTTGTCTGAGTGATATGTTACGGAGATGGATCTTCTCCGTGGTGTCTTGTTGCGGAGATGGATCTTCTCTGTGGGGTTGGATTGGCCTATCTTTTTCCTCAGTACCGAGTGACTATGTCACTATGTTTATCCATATTCTGGGATGGATTTTCCCTGGGCCTGATGTCCAATTCGAGTACTGAGTGGACTCCCTTATGAGAGTGGATACTGTATACATAGCATTCCTGATTTTACACGAACACCTGCAAGTTTACAGACATAACTCGGTGCATTTCGCTTACTTTCTACTATATTACTGTCATGTTCAAACTATATGTTGTTGTTCAAATTATCAGAGGTTTAGTCCGTCACTACCTCTCAGTCCATAGGTTATTTTAGTTACTTATTGAGTTGGTGTACTCACGTTATACCCTGCACCTTGTGTGCAGACCCAGGTACATTGAGATCCAGCTGTGGTCAGTGAGTCGCAGCAGTTTTATCGGAGTTGACGATGTAGCAGCTGGCGACCGTGATCTCGTCATCTTTTTCTTTTCTACCTGTCGTATTGATTTTCAGACTATGTTGGTCATTTCTTTTTGGGTTTTGTTTGTGTATTAGTAGCTCATGACTGCGTGACACCGGATCCGGGATTGTAGGATTTGAGTTTTGTTTTCCACAAATTGTTTCCAATTTCTGAATTACTATTATTATTGACCTCAAATTTTTTAAAAAGGGTATTTTCTCTGATAATTGAACCTAGATTCGTTATAGATAGGTGGCTGGCCTGGTTGGCGCCATCACGACTCCGAAATTGGGTCGTGACACTTTTCTCTCATCAGATAATGGCTACACCTTCTCGCAATAGCGATTTTCTCCGTTAATCTTGGTTCTAACCTCAATTGCTTTGTCTATTCATGTTTCTATTCGAAAATCAGGATAAAAACTTGGGTTCTACTCCTGAATCAGTGTAGGAGATTAGAATTTTTACAAGAAAGAGAGAATTTCAGATGAAGAAATGGAAAATAAAGGTGAGAAAATTGAGAAGAAAGGTAAATAGATGAGGAAGGAAGGTAAAATATAAAGAAAAAGAGGAGAAAATAAAAAGAATATAAATTTTAATAAAGAAAGGCTAATAAGCCATTAAACACTGTCGGGTGGGCCAATTTAATGGCATCTTTCCACCTTCACGCGCTTTTTTGGCGATTTATTGCACACATTATGCCAATAAACGGTGAGGGTTTTATTATGAAGGGGGATATAACTCCGAGGTTTTCCGAGATAGACGATAGTTTAGGTATGCAACTGACAAAAATTGTATAATTTAGGCGAGTTTAAGAGTATTAGCTCTGTATATTACGTGCCAGAACTTTGAATTATAGTTTTATATATTTTTCGATAGCTTAATTTTTTTTATACTAACAATATCAAATAAATTTTATATTGTCACGTAACTAAAAAGATACCTATAGGTTACCGGTCGATAAAAGATATCAGATTTCACTAATTAAATATTAAAGACATTTAATATATTATTACTAAATTCACAACTAAGTGTACAAAGATTTAATTCCTAAGTTATATATTTTAAAGCTATTAAAAAATTAAATTCTTATACAAAATGAAAACTTTATCCAATGAAAAGATTGTATGTGCATACCTTCACATATTAGACAGTGCAGGATAAAACATTTTGTGCAATGAATAAAAATATACAAGCATATCTTTTAGTTGAATTAAATGAAATCTCTAAGTATGGAAGTATGTGGTAGTATAATACTTTTAATATAAGTGGTGCATTAAAATTTTAAAAGATTTAATCAAATTAAAATATTTAGGCTTATTACTTGTAATCTTAGACATTCAACATGGATGTTATAGAGTGGTAATTTTACAAGGAGCATATTATTATAAAAATGAGTATTGTTGTTATAGGTAAAAAAATGTTATAGAGAGGTAAAATATAACATGAAAAATAGGTTTCGAGAAAAATATGATTTTTATAATGAAGGACTGTTATGTAAGGATGTTGTTATAAAAAGCACTACTGATTGTATACGAACAATAATAGAAGTAAATGATTATTTCCTTACTCTTTTTTATTTTATTTTAATTGTACATAATTATATTCGTTGCAAATTTTATGATGCGTTTGACTAACTATCATTTACTTTGAAGATAATTATACTACTCTAAGAGGTCGTTTGGTACGAGGTATAAGAAGATATAAGGGTGGTATAAAAATTTAATACCACCTTAATATCATGTTTGGTTAGCAAAACAGGTATAAGTTATCCTGGTGTTAATTTTAACACTAGGATAACTTATACCTTATAGAAGGTGGGGTAATGAGCACCGGTATAACTTATACCTTCGTCTTAGAAATTATGCAACTGTCATTCTTAATACAACATACCAAATATAAGAACGAAAGTAAATAGTGTTTATGGGAACATCCGAATTCATTATCACAGAACATTAAGTGTGACAAAAAAAACGTAAAATCACTGATTTCTAATCCAACCTACAATCTCTATCTTCGCAATATCACAAATGACACTATAAATTAAATTATCTATACTGTATATTATTTAAACATTTGGTTACAACTTATACTACATAAAGTGTGCAGTGTATAAAATAAGCTTTTCAGGCAGCTTCCACCACAATATAGATAACAAAAAGAAAGTAAACACCATTGTTGTACCTGCCTTTCTCCTCAGTCTTCACTCTCTTTTCTTCACTTTAGGTTTTCTACTTTTAAGAATTCAAATTAATAATTGGTAACCTCCTTAGATTACTGCAAATGGCAAAAGAAGATAAAGTGAAAATCCGGATGACTCCACAAAATGGAGTTTAAAATATAGGCATAACTATCATTGCAATAAACTTGTTATAAAATATACAATCAGCTAACAGATTATGTATTTTAACTATTCATTAGAGAATAATTATCCAATAACAACTTACAAGCAGCATCCCTTTTCATTTTATAATGCTAATCGTATAAATCAGGTAAAAAGTAGTTGAAAAGTTATAAATAAAATACAAATTTCAGCAACACTCCTGATTCTATGCTACCTGCATTTTTATCTTAGGGTTGATGTTTCAACAAATATAGCCACGCTAGTTACCTGAATTGAAATTCGTTGCAGAATTTAGCACTTTCTTGTTTTTAGTACTTAGTATTTATTTGGTTACCAAAAAAATATACTCTAAAGTTCTACTAATTTGCAGAGGCTAAATTAATCCAACACCTTATCGACAGGGAGACTCTCTACTAGTAATGTGAAGAAACTTTGTGGGCATCTGCATAGACAGGGCCCTTCAGACTGACAAATATTCAAAACTGAGCAAAGGGAGTCTGATAATTTCATGCAGTAATATCATTGTTATTTCGTTTGACACACAACAATATGTTTGTGACTGACCAATCTCAACCATGCTAAACTTCACAAATTGGACTAATAAGAAACTGAATCCAGGCAAACACTAAACAACTCAAACAGAAATACTTGAACCCAGACATATCATAAAATCATAATTGATCATTTGATACTAGCAATAGTACCTTCTCCACAGGGAGACTTTTTAGTGGTAATGTTGAGAACCTTTGTGGGCATTTGCACAAGTCCTTTTACCTTGAGCCTCTTGTCCTTGGCACTACGAACCAGATCAGCACACACTATATTTATAAGTCAATACAAGCAAGAAAACTACAAGTCAGTTACTGCAGGCAAGTCCATTCACTATTTTGATATTAGAAAAACATAACATCACATTATTAACTTCTGTTGCAGTTAAATAACCACTTTATACCTATTAAAAATTCAATGTTCGAAAACACATAAATAGTAGTACTAGCTTTTTTATGACAGAGAAATATATCTGGAAAACTAGGGGACATGTCATTCAACAACAACAACAAATTGCACTGGTCAGGAAGGGGAGGAAATGTTATTCACAGTAGAATATACTAGGGAGGCAGATTTTCAAGGTCTGATTATCCATAGTAATAAACACATCATTTTCACAAATATAATAAGCAAAAATCAAAATAAAAGCATCCAAGTCGCCTCGAGACTGAAACAATTAATCAGTCAATCATTCAAGAAGAATACCAACATGCAATAGGTATCTCAAGTAGAAGCTTTTAACTTACCCAAAAAAAGAGATAGGCGAGAGTTCATTCAAGACTGAAAATTACCAAATCGGCTACAAATGGGTCTTTCTGTGTGATTTTTTTTGGTATTCCTGTAAATTATCAAATGGTTCAGAGAAATTCTATATAAAATATAAGAATACAAATGTAAAATCACTGAAATAATGATAATCCCTAGCTGCATGTTCAAGATTTTACCTTACATAATAAAGAATCCTTATAAAAAAAACCAAACATAAATTTATATAAAAATTAATATGGGTTTCGGTTAAAAATATGCACCAAACTCAGAAAAATCGCTGAGATTAAGGAAAAAATAGGCAATTATATGAGAGAAATCAGATGTGCACATCATTTTTTTCGTTAAAAGAAAAAGGAAAAATTGGGGATTTGACCACAAACCTGATAATTGATGAGTTTCTTATCTTGATTTCATAGATTTGTAGTAGATAATCCCTAATTTGAGGGAAAATTAAGGATTTTAGCACTGACTATTTTAGAGAGAGGGAGGAGAGTTTTGAGAGAGAGAGACGCGCGTATAATGAGGCTGTTTTGAGAGACGAGAGACAGCCCTTTTGTTTAAACCTGTAATTTTTGTTTTTAATTAAAATAAAAGAGATTCAGAGGCGACCCAGTCGCTACAATAACGGTTTAGAGGTGACATTTTAAAGTCGTTACAAATAATATGGAGCCAAAATTTTAGTTTTAGCGGGTACCAAAAGTTCCAGCCACATTAGAGGCGACCTCATAAAAGTCGCTGCTAAATAATGGACAGTAGTAGCGACTTCTAAAGTTGTTGCTAAAGGTACAACTTCTGTAGCAACATTTTTGGTCGCCGCTATATGTTGCCGCTAAAAATCCAATTTCTTGTAGTGAATGAATAAACAACAATCCCAACGTAACTAATCCCAGCATAACTTATCCCAATATAACTTATACCGGCATAACTTATATTGGTATAAATCGTATTCCAACCAAACGACCCCTAAAGGATTTGGGAAGGGAGGAGGAATATAGGGTTTTAAGTGAAACTTGAAGTGATATATATACAATATCTTGTAGTATGAAACTCTCACCGGTACCATTTGTAGCGGTGACACAATAGCTTTTATTTTGTATTATTGTGATTAGCACATTACGCGCCAGAACTTTGAAGTACTATTATAGTCAAATATCTCTATAATAATCTTGTTTATTTCGAATATTTTTGGTTGTTATAGCGATGCGCTATTATAGAGAGCATATATTATAACATAACATAAAATTAATTCCAAAAAAGTTTGGCATTTATAACGAAATGTTGTTATATAAGGATATTGTTATAGTGATGTCTGACTGTATATATTTTTCAAGAGTTTAATATTTATACACTAACAAGATCAAAGTAATTTTATAGTGTCTTATAACCTAAAAGATATAAAAAATATAACACGTACACTGTTAGTATAAAATATATTAATAATATTAGTGTATACTCCCTCCATTCCAGAAAGAAGAAATTTAGTTCCTTATTAGTTCGTTCTAAAAATAATAATATTATTTAAATTCAAAAATAAGCTAATTTTAACATTTTATTTTATTCTTAATTATAACTTTTATAGCCATACAAATGATATAATTTGTTAGGTTTTCAACAATCTTTTTTCTCTTAAACTTCATAACAGGTTAAATTAAGTCATATAAATTAATCAATTTTCTACTACTTATCAATCATCCAATAATATTCTTTTTGCTTATTAAATGTACAACCATGCGGAGTCCGCGTCGCAAGTATAGGCAAATTATGTCAACGGACTCTACCACGTGGGGACAGAGTTCCATTCTCCAATCTGCTACTCAAAACTAGCTGCTGCAATTTTCATACATTTTCTCTACTCCTTCACACTGCCTTTTCATTGGCCAATCAGACTTGTAAAATAAGGCGACAAAATTTACAAAAATATAAAATACAGCCTCTTGCCTTTTTGTTACGTTCCCATGCGCAACTATTGCAAGAAACAAGTCATAAGTTTATATTCTTTTTATTATTATTCTTGTGATACTTTTATCTCGAATATAATGGTCTTTCAGAAAATATAGTATAATTTTTCAACGAAGAAAATTCGAATCGTTTTAGCCATGAACATCTTAGAAGATTTCACAGAATTTTTGTCATTTAGTTTATTTTTCAGAAATATCTTTCATGATAATATTTATAGTATTTTTGTTACGATTTTATTTCTATACAATTTTGTTTTTTTCTTTCAAAATTTTAAACTATTCATTTGTTATGAGTAAGCTTATTAAAATTTCAAAACTCTAAATTTTGATATGATGTTTACTCTCATGTTTCGACCTCAACTTTGATATTTTTTCTTCTGCTATTTGATATCTAAATGTAAGTTGACATTGCATCCATGTGCGGAGCTAGGGTGACTGAACGGACTTACCTGAACCCTTCTGCAGGAAAATTACATTTCATTTACAAAGTAAAAAAAAAAAAATATGATACATGGCACATGTTGAACCCCTTGACTTCCTCGTGTATTTGTTTTTCATATTTTGAATCCCCTTACTAAAAATCATAGTTCCGCTACTAATTGCATCTCATCAAATTAATAGGACAGAGTAAACAAATTTGTTAATGCAGTCTTTGTACTCTTATTTATGCCTTCCTCTTGAAATCTTTTATCGAATTAGTAATAGCTGGTTATATTATTGCAATTTTTAATTAGAATCCAATGTTTTAGAAATATAGTTGCACATTAGCATGGCGTACTCCTCCTGTTCGAAGCAGGGTTTGAAACCAAACTTCTCCTCAGGAGGATAGATGGGGTGATTCGGGTGAGATCCAATGTAGATCCGACTTTCGATTCACTCGTGGGACCTGAGCAGTCCAGGGAGGGAGGGAGGGGTTGGGGGGGGGGGG
>ML259536.1:0-18242 GCA_005239495.1 Nicotiana undulata | reverse complement strand
CTGGACTGCTCAGGTCCAGGGAGGGAGGGAGGGGTTGGGGGGGGGGGGACCACCACGGCTCCTCTCTTCTCGAGAATCCATACATCCCTTATCAGTGCATGGACAGCTATCTCTCGAGCACAAGTTTAGGCTCGGCCTCAATGGGAAAATAAAATGGAGAATAGTTTGACCTATCCAAAAAAATTATCAGCCTACGAACGTGGTTTCGATCCTTCCGATGATGCCAGAAGTCGTTTTAATATAAGATTTATCTTGTTTCCATTAACATAATTAATTCTTTTCCTCATTTTTATGAGAGTGGTAGTGAATAGTGAGAAGGAAAAGAAAAAAGGAAGCTGGAAAGGATCTAATGTCAATGCTCCGATCACAAATCATTTTTAAATATTTCGATTCACATGGATAAAGCTATTTGCTGTCTTTATTTCTTTTTTTAATATTTCTTTCCGTCATCGTGTTTAGTGGGAAATTATGTTTCTCTCCAATCCCAAACCATTTTAAGTATCGCGAAGCACATGGATGGAATATAATATTCCGAATTACTTAGGGATCGTTTGGTCGGAATAATGCATGCATCAGTTTTTTGTATTACTATTCTTGTTTGGTATATTTCGCGGAGATTAAGAAAAGAGAGAAGACTTTTGAACTTGTGGTATAAGATGAGGCACATATATTTTGTGTGGCTATAAATCATTGCATAAATGTAAATTCTTTCCACATATAGAAAGATATTTGCATAAATATAAATTATTTTCACATAAATTGAAACGAATGAAGTATTTGTTTTACTTATGCAAGTATTAGTTATACTACTTATTTGGTATTATGTATAACTAATACATAGCAAATCATAGTATTAGCAATACCAACGCTATTAGCATTAGCGTGGTTAAAGATAAAACTGTCCTTAAAGTCTCTTAGAGCTAAAGAATATGGAGGTCATTTTTGTAAACAATTGATTTTCTTAAAAATTATGCAACACATTGCATAATTTTTAATAAACCACACCAAACAATGAATACGAAATAATCTTCTTGCATTACTAACTCATGCATTACTAATTCATGTATTACTAAATAATACAATTTATTTAACTTTATTCTTATACACCCTACCAAACGACTCCTAATCGGAGAGTGAAACAGTACATAAGCAAGTGCCATAAAAATATAATTATATGGTAATTCCTTCCTGGGGTAAGGTCCCGTAACCAATGAAAGGCAATTTATTGTATATATGCTAATAATTTAATATATTCAGGAATAAGTAATTCAAAATGTCTGAACAATATTCATGAAATTGCATACAAAATTTTGGTAAATGCTTTAAAAGTCTTCCCTTCTATTATATGATCTAGCTTTAAATCAAGTCTAAGGAATTGGATGCATACAACATGCAATAAATGGATTCATAGGCCACAAATAATAATAATATTTACAATCTTTTTAAAATTCTTTCTAAAGTCAATGACTCTTCCAAATAAAATATCTATAATGTTTTGTTTAATTCATTCTAAGGTCAGTGATTCAACCAATAAGAGCTCTCTTTAAGTATATTAGAACTGTGAAGCGTATTGGAAGTAAACTCCCTCAATACTTTTGAGGGAAGAAGAACTGAAAAGGAAGAAGAGAAAATTGCAGAAAATATGAAAATAACAATATGTCTTCTTTCATGTTTTTTTGCTCTATTGTTTACACCCACATTTGCCATAAAAAAGGTAAACATACGTACCTTTCATTTCTCTTTATAAATTATGAATATATATATCGTTACTATTTGCAGCATTATAGCTCAACAAAAATCTTAACATAATTTTAGAAAATCATATTTTTCGTCGAAAAGTTTCAAAATTTTTAGTAATGAAAATAATTTGTGTTTTATATAGTCATACGTGGTGTATATGGGTGCACATTCACATGGAAAAGAAGCATCATCCATTGATTTTGATAGAGTTACTGATTCCCATCATGAGTTTCTTGGATCACACTTAGGAAGGTAAATGATTCACATGGAAGCTTCTTCTTTTTTATTATTGATTATTTGAAATCCTAAATATTTTTTTTCTGAAATCTTAACAGTATTGAGAAGGCCAAGGATGCAATATTTTATTCTTATACTAGACACATCAATGGCTTTGCTGCCATGCTTGAGGATGAAGAAGCAGCAGCATTATCCAGTAAGCATTCTGAATTCTCAAATGGTTTGAGTTTTACAACTACAACCCAATTTCCCCCCTCTTTTGCTTCAATTCACATGTTTCGCTATTCAAAGATGAATTCAGGATCTAGAGTCAGTGAATTATGTAGGCAGACGGATGGTTAGTTCATGAACACTTTTCGTCAAAAAATAATATTGCGAATATATGGGGTTATAAACAAATATTCATGAACAACCCTAGCGATATTCCTGAGTTCGCTACTTATTATTATATGTTTACATTTTAATTTTCTCACAAATATGTATATGTCAATTGACAAAACTCGCTTTAAATTTGCCTCTAATTGTGTCTATATGAACTTTTTTTGCAGAGCATCCGAGGGTAGTATCGGTATTCTTGAACAGGGGTAAAGAACTACACACAACCAGATCATGGAATTTCTTGGGGTTGGAACATGACGGAAAAATCCAAGAAAGCTCTTTATGGAAAAAGGCTAAATTTGGAGAAGACATCATTATTGGCAATATTGATTCTGGTATGTGTTAGTTTCTAATCTCACTCTCTATACTGACCTCACACGTCAGCTCATTTTCTGTCAATATGATCCAATTTTAATATAATGTCCAAGTTTCGGAGCAATCATAAAGTTCTCTTCGTGTGATCATTAAAAGCTTTAATTGACCGTTAATTAAGGTTATAAACTTGAAGTGCTGAAAAGTCATTTTAAGTGTTGAAATTGAATTATAAAATAAGCATTTACATGTTTCGATAGAAGTAGTGAAACTGATAATAAGCAATTGATGTGTTTGATAAAAAAAGTGTCTCTAAGCTATTCTTTTGTTAAAATATTTAAAATACCCTTGAATTTTTTTTCAAAAGATTATAAATTAAAAAAAAATGTAAAGAAAATAATTAAATAACAAGAAATATGGAATGAAGAGAAAGTCAAGAAATTTATTTTGTGAATTAGAAAATATTATTAAGGATAAATTAGTAAAGTGTTGGTCAAACTAAAAGTGCTTATAAGCTGAAAAGTCATAAATTAGGGGTGAACCAACTTATGACTTATGATTGATTTTAACTTATAATCACTTGACTTATAAGCACTTTGGGTGTTTACCAAACGCGTAGATGAGCCAAAAAATGCTTATAAGTCAGTTTGACCAGCTTATAAGTTTAGCCAAACACCCTCTAAGTAACTGGTCAAAACCGTGAAATCAGCTACTGATACTTGCATTAGGGTACACTATCTATATCATACCCCGGTATGCATGCAGCCCCAAACTCTTCATGAACACTTCGTATGTCGGGCTGCCTTTAAAGTCCTTTTTCACGTAATGTTGGTTTTCCATATTGAATTTACTATAAATAATTACCCATTACTCATATTTAGTACATAAAAGTCAAACTCTTTTTGTATAATTTAAACAAAAAAAGAAATTTTTTAACTTCTTTCTAATTCCTTCTTACTCATCTTTCAACTTCTTTGATTCACAATATAAATATTTTTGCAATTTCTTTATAGTAAATGACGTTGGCACAAATGCACGTGGATCATTGACTTTATTGATGTAAGATCCGGAATTTCTTATTACACTAATTTTAATGCTCGATAATCACCTTCACCTTGGTGTGATCTAGCTAGTGTTAGAGTGTACGTCTAGACAACAAATAAATTATTTAATTTAATTATTTTATGTACCAGTCGACAAAAAAAGTAATTTATGTATCAAGATCTGACTATCCTCCCTACCTTGGCCATTAATCCAATCCAATTTCACATACGACAACGACTTTATCGACCATGGCTGCACCTTTCACCAGTTGAAATAATTTGAGGACCAGATTATTAATCTAGACCAAAAAGAAGTGAAGTATAATGATTGCTTCCATCACTCAAAATTCGAATCTTGTGAAGAAACTCGTGCAACAATTATGCATAGCTCAACAACAACAAGAGTTCATTATTATTGTTTTCTTAAAATAATGATGGTTGAGTCAACTTAGCACACCTTAACTCTTCCGCTTGTATTTGTCATTTATATACCGCAACGATTAACTCTATTTATTAAAGCTTACCTAAACAAAATATTAGAACATACAATTCAAACCAATACATCATAATACCCTGATGAAAAATACATTATTCAAATCAAACAATGATGATATTCCAATTTGGAATATTCAAATTAAATATAACACAATATTTTAATTTGGGATACAATATTCAAATCAAACATACCACAATATTCTAATTTGGAATACATTGTTCAAACCAGATTTTATCAAATTAAAAAGTTGTAGAATATTTGGTTTGTATATTGTATTCCAAATTAAAATATTGTTTGAACATTGTCTTCCAAATTAGAATAGTATAGTATGTTCTGTTTGAATACTGTTTCCAAATTAGAATATTATGGTATATTCAGTTTGAATATTGTATTTCAAATAGGGGTGGGCATCGGTCGGTTTGGTTCGATTTTGAACATTATCGGTTTTGCCTATCGGTTATCGGTTTACAAATATCATAACTCGATAACCAAACCGATAAGATATTGGTTATCGGTTATCGGTTATCGATCATTATCGGTTCGGTTATCGGTTTACTCGATAAAATAAAACAACTTAAAAAAATTTGCAATATATAAAACTAAGAAATCAAATTGCCAGAAGTTTGTTGTATACAATACCATAGTTGGTCACTTGGTCTGTCAAGTAAATATCTTATAACATGCATCATAGTAGGCACTTTTATACACGTTTAACGAGCCTCAATTTGTGGCCCGTCTTATTCACTGCTTTTTACTAGTAATTTGGGCCTGAACATTCATAAACAAGTAAATAAAAAGCCACCACAAGCGCAATGAAAGTTTGTGGAGTGCAAAATCAGAATGTATATTTACAGTCTTCACAATTCAAGAAACAAAAGTACTACTACTTGCAACTAAACTTCAATAACCAAGCACAGAAAAGAACAAGCAGTTGCCTTCAAAGTCATTCTATACTAATTTGTACATCTATTGACTACAGCCTGGAGTGGGGTACTTGCGGGCTGCGGCGGAAACAATTGAGAGTTTGAGACTAGCGGACAACTGAACTACTGAAGAGGGAATTATGGAAATAAAACCCTAGTATATACTTAAGGGTAAATTAGTAAATTAGTTCATTCTTATTGGGTTATCGATTCTACCCAATAACAAAATTGCAAACCGAGCCCGAACCGATAACCCAATAATTTTTTTTTACCCCGTTACCGAACCGTTAATCCAATAACCCAATACCGATAACCTAATAAAGAATTAACGGTTCGGGTTATCGATTTTACCCGATATATGCCCACCCCTAATTTCAAATTAGAATATTATAGTATTTGAATAATGTATTACAAATTAAAATATTATGATATATAATATATTCTAAATAAGAATAATGTGATATGCTTGGTTTAGATAGTATACTTGTCATTAGAATATTGTGATATATTTGATTTGAATTATATTTCAAATTAAAATATTGTGGTATGTTCAAAATATATGGGAAGATTTGAAAGTATAGAGTATACAATATCAAAAATGAAGTTATGATGGAAAATAGAAATATGATTTAATTAGGGGAGATGTGAATCTCAAAATTCATTGGGTGCATGTTTCAATAATTAAGGCTACATTTAAGAGAGTTTATCCCCTTATCAGTAGTGGTTGTTACACACATAAGATTCTCTATCAAGATATACGATGTCATTTCTTTATAGATATACAATGTAACTTTTATAATTAAGGCATCGTGAGTAAAGAGATTTATAATACGACATTAAAACCCCTAAAAGAAAATCGTCTAAATCGTAGAAACTCTATTTTATCATGGCTTATGCAGATAAGAGAAATCGTCTAAACCCTAATGTAGGATTTGAACTCTCGTCTCATATAGTCACATGGTTTTTATCGCATTTCATTGACTACTACGTTGTATCCTTGAATGGATCAACAACAACAAGAACATATCCAGTATTATCCTACATTGTAGAATCTGGAGAGGGTAGTGTGTAAGCACACCTTAGTCTTACCTTGTGAGGATAGAGAGGTTGTTTCTAATAGACTCTCGACTCAGACAAACATAAGTATCACATTAATGAAAATATAGATAAGAAGGGACAATACCAAAATATCATATAAAAGCAGAACCGAAAAAAAAAGAGTAAGTGATCAACAATGAAGGAAACAAGCGTAAACATATAAAAGCTAAGCCAACTGAAAGCGAGATAGCGTGTCAATACTATTGTTAGGAACATTACCCAAATGCTCTGCGCCGTACCTTCCTATCTAGGGTCACTATCTTTATTATTTCTTCTTAAAATTTATTTGATATTCCCTAATGCTCACCTTTTTAATGTGATGGGGTTGGAGCAGGAGTTTGGCCTGAATCAGAAAGCTTTAGTGATGAAGGAATGGGCCCAATTCCATCAAGGTGGAAAGGAACTTGCCAACATGGTACAGACGCTCGTTTTCGATGCAATAGGTACTCTATCTCTTTTTCCTTCTTCTTTTTCCCTTTTTCCTTTTTTTATTTCCATTTTATCTGCACTACTCTGTCATCAAAGGATAGTTTGCTCTTTTAAAAAATCCTCCTTAGGTGGCACATTATAATATTGAATTGAGACGGGCTTAAATGGGATATGAATAGTGAAAATTCATGTAATCCATCCTAACTTGTTGGAGATTGAGGCGTATTAATAGTTGTTGTTATTATGGTATTTCTCTTGAAAATTCATGTAATCCGGCCTTATTTGCTTGAGATTAAGGCGTATTTCATAGTTGTTGTTATTATGGTAGTTCTCTACGCATTGTGCACTTTGTTGGATGAAATGGGAACTCAAAACTGAACTTAAAATTTGGAAGAGGAATCTCCAAATTGGAAAATTTTGTTTTCCTTGTTCATGGATGTTTTAGAAGTCAGAAAGGAACTTTGGAGCAACAGTAAAGTTGTCTTCGTGTGACCTATAAGTCACGGGTTCGAGCTGTGGAATCAGCCACTGATGCTTGCATCAGGTAGGCTACCTATATCACACCCCTTTGGGTGCGGCCTTTCCCCGGACACTACATGAATGCGGAATGCTTTGTGCATCGAGCTGCCCTTTTTATTTATTTACTTATTTATGAAGCTTTAGAAGATGATATTGATAGCTAGTGTTTGTTCTTTAACCTATATTTCAATGCTTAATAGTTTGGCTTTGAACAACAAACTTTTACCCTCTATCTGCTCTGTAGATTATCATATCAAAGTGGTCTTCGCTAGCTATGCTGTTCACGTTTAGGCAGAGAAGGCAAATAGCAACTTGTTCAATCAAATTTCCTTAAGTATTCTCTCTTCGTTCAATCAAAAATGATATGACACCAAACATTTTGGAACGACACAAACAGAAAAGTTAGCTATATAAATTGGAAAGAGACGTGAAGTAGGATTTATACAGCTTTATGCTAGCTTAAGATCAAGATAACTTTTGACTTTTGGAGTTTTCGTTAATAATGAAGGAAGTTGATCGGAGCAAGATATTTCATCAACGGATTCGCTGCTGCAGCAGGAGCTCTTGTCAACTCCAGCTTCTACACACCACGAGACACTTTAGGGCATGGATCGCACACATTGTCCACAGCCGGTGGTAATTTTGTGCAGGGAGCTAATGTATTTGGGTATGGAAATGGCACAGCAAAAGGAGGATCACCACGAGCACGAGTAGCAGCTTACAAGGCTTGTTGGCCTCCTATTATTCCAAGCGACTCGTGCACTGATGCAGATGTCTTGGCTGCCTTTGATATGGCAATTCATGATGGTGTTGATGTGCTTTCGGTATCAATGGGAGGATTACCTGTACCATATGTCAATGACAGTATTGCTATCGGTTCATTTCATGCTGTTAAGCATGGCATTGTTGTAGTAACCTCGGGTGGTAATTCTGGTGCTTATCCTGGTACAATAGCCAACACTGCACCTTGGCTCATCACTGTCGGGGCAAGCACCATTGATCGCGTGTTTGCCAGCTATGTCGTCCTAGGAAACAATAAGCGCTACAGAGTAGGTTTCTCATGTCCTCCATTCTTAATATCTGCAAAACAATATTTTCTTTGGGGGCGAGCTTTAATGAACCGGGGCTGGTGCTTTTCATAGAGAGTTAGATAGCGTCAGTTCTCATAGTGAGGCCTGGGCCGTAATTTAACAGTATTCAGGTTCTTTTGTTTTATAGGGAGTAAGCCTTGCAACTGAAGCAGTGCCCCATGGCAAGTCCTTCCCAATTATTACCGGTGCATCTGCTAAACTTGCCAATGCAACAGAGCTAGCTGCGTGAGTACTACTGTCTTCTCTACTGCTTAATCCAAGCAATCTTTACACAAATAGCCGGATTAACTGTTTACTTTTTCTAGCCGGTGTATACATGTATGATATGATATGTTAATTATACAACACATATTATGCATAAAAATTATATATCTGCTGGCTATTTGTAGTGCTAACATTTATGTGTTTCTGCAGTAACTTTTGCATAGGTGGGACTTTGGACCCTAAGAAGACCAAGGGGGCTATTTTGGTTTGCCATAGAGGGGCCAGTCCAGGGATTGACAAATGCATGCAAGCGACTTTAGTAGGTGCTGTTGGTATCGTTATACTCAACAGTGAATTCTTTGGAAATGAAATGTATGCTGAACCTTACGTCTGCCCTGCAACGCTTATCAGTTACTCTGATGGACTTGAAGTCTTGGCTTATCTTAATTCAACAAGGTATAACAGTCTAAGAATCGGGCGTTATGCCAAACATGATTGTTGAATTAAATTTTCATGGCACAACAAAATTCAGTATGCACATTGACTTAACCTGCTGAATCCTTTATATTCGCCTTCTTTTTCTGTTTTTACCCTTTTTCATGTTAAACATCATGTGTGTGAACAGGACATCTACGGCTTACATTACTCGGCCAACAACTGAATTGGGAACAAAACCTGCTCCAATTGTGGCTGCATTTTCATCCATTGGACCAAATAGGGTTACACCAGAGATTCTTAAGGTTTTCTTTTAACCATTTCAATATTGCTACTTAGTTTATTAAGGAAATATTTCATTTCAATGAGTATTCATATGAATATGATACTATCTTTCCAGCCTGATATCACTGCCCCAGGAGTGAGCATAATAGCTGCTTATACTGGAGTACAACCGCCTACACAAATAGGTTTTGCTGATCTCCGGGTTAAATTTAACACAATGACAGGCACTTCAATGTCATGTCCTCATGTAGCTGGTGTCGTTGGCCTTTTGAAAGCGCTCCATCCAACTTGGAGTGCTGCAGCCATCAAATCTGCCATTATGACCTCCGGTAGGATTACACAGCCATTTTAATGCAACTTTTCTTAAATTCTTGATCATATTAGATTTCTAGAATAAGAACTAAATGAGTTATATGGAAACTTTTATATGATTTTGATGCCTTGATACTCTTATTCTACTGCAGCAAGAACGCGAGATAATACTTTCAAGCCAATGACTAATTCAACTGGCCTTAAGGTAACACCATTTGCATATGGAGCGGGAAACATATGGCCAAACCGCGCCATGGACCCTGGCTTGGTTTATGACTTAACGATCGATGATTATATGAGCTTTCTCTGTGCCCAAGGCTACAATGAAACTCAAATCAATATCTTCTCACAAGGGTACTTCAAATGTCCCGAGCCTATTAGTTTCATCAATTTGAACTTACCCTCAATCACAGTGCCCAAGCTCAATGGCTCAGTCGTCGTGACTAGAACTTTGAAGAATGTAGGATCACCAGGCACTTACAAAGCTCGTATTCGCTCCCCAGCTGGAATTTCTGTTGTTATTGAACCAAACACTTTGGAATTCAACAAGATTGGAGAGGAGAAATCATTCAAGCTAACCCTGAAAGTTAAAGGAGATAAAGCTCCAAAAGATTATGTGTTTGGCCAGTTAATATGGTCTGATGGCAAGCACAATGTTAGAAGTCCCATTGTAGTGAAAGCTAGTTGGTAGATTTCATTTTTCTGTAAAATACTATTCATTGAGTTCAAAGTATTCAAACAGCTTACTTGTCCAATTAATAATTTGCCAACATTAGTTAGTTTCAGCAATGTAATAAATGGCAACCATCTTAATTAATCTTAAAGTGCATTAACATTAGTTTGTTCAACGCTTTATCATGAGATTGTTTTTGTGAATGGCTCAATGAGTAATAGAGCTCGTACTGCATTATATTTATAGTGATATTTATCACGACCCGAATTTCCCACCGTCGGGATCGTGATAGCGCCTAACGTTGAACCTGCTAGGCAAGCCAACGTGAATGCTTAATTTGCTTTATTCCTTTATTATTAGTCGAAAACAGGTGAAATACAACATTTATATGAATAAAAGTACAAAATGAAGCAAGGTATATAACTCGATCCAATGCTTTTACGAAATTTCACAAAAACCAAATCCCAGAATGTTGGAGTCACAACTCACTGACTGGCTATGAATGTTACATATAAAAGTCTGAATGAAATGAGTGCATCTGTTTTTGATATAACTAGAACAGAATGCAAAAGAAGTAGAAGGGGACGCCAACAGGAAAACTTAATACCCTCTGCTGATAAAACATGACCCAAGAATGCAACTTAGCTCAACCAGAACTCACACTTGGAGAACTTAGCATACAACTGATTGTCCTTCAGAGTCTGGAGAATGACTCGAAGGTGCTGCTCGTGCTCCTCCCGACTGCGGGAGTAAATAAGAATATCATCAATGAAGACAATAACGAACAAATTCAAATAAGGCCTGAACACTCGGTTCATCAAATCCATAAAAGTTCCTGGGGCATTTGTCAACTCGAATGACATCACTAAGAACTCATAATGCCCGTACCGAGTGCAAAAGGCTGTCTTAGGGACATCGGAGGCCCTAATCCTCAACTGATGGTAGCCAGATCTCAAATCAATCTTTGAAAATACCTTGGCAAGCTGAAGCTAATCAAACAAGTCATCAATCCTCGGCAATGGATACTTGTTCTTGATAGTAACCTTGTTCAATTGCCGGTAATCAATGCATATCCTCATCGACCCATCTTTCTTCTTAACAAACAACACCGACGCGCCCCAAGGCAAAACACTAGGCCTAATAAATCCTTTATCAAGCAAGTCCTGCAGTTGTTCCTTCAACTCCTTCAACTCAGGCGGGGCCATACGATATGGCGGAATAGAAATGAGTTGGGTGCTAGGAGCCAACTCAATGCAAAAGTCAATATCCATGTCGGGTGGCATTCCCGGCAGGTCTGAAGGAAATACCTCTGGAAACTCACGGACAATGGGCACAGACTCCATAAAAGGAACCTCGGCACTAGAATCACGAACATAAGCCAAATAGGCTAAACACCCCTTCTCGACCATGCGCCGAGCCTTCATATATGAAATAACCCTGCTGAAGGAATGACCAGGAGTCCCTCTCCACTCTAGTCGAGGCAACCCCGATAGTGCTAATGTCACAGTCTTGGCATGACAGTCCAGAATAGCATGATAGGGCGACAACCAATCCATCCCCAAAATGACATCGAAATCAACCATATCGAGGAGTAGAAGATCTACACTGGTCTCAAGACCACCAATAACCACTACACACGAACGGTAGACACGATCTACCAAATTAGAATCACCCGCCGTAAACACATATACATGGGTACTCAGAGAGTCACAAGGCATAATCAAACAAGGAGCAAATATAATGACACATAGGAGAATGTGGACCCCGGATCAAACAAAACCGAAGTGTCCCTGCTGCAAACTGAAACCATACCTGTAATGACTGCATCGGAGGCCTCAGCCTTAGGTCAGGCGGAAATAGCATAACATCAGGGCTGGGGCCCACCAATCTTAACATCCTTGGGACGGCCTACTGCCGGTTGACCTCTACCTCTAGTAGCCTGACCTCCACCTCTGACTTCCTGACCTCCACCTCTACCACTCGAGGCTTGGAGGAAAAATCTAGCAATGTGCCCTGGGCCACCACATGTATAACAAGATCTCGGCTGCTGAGACTGCTGGCCCTGAAACTGTCCCTATCGATCGGAGTAACCACTCTGAAAACTCTAGAGCGGAGGTGCACTGATAGGAGTTGGTAGTGCACTGCGGGATACCTGAAGTGCTGATTGAAACGGCCTAGGAGGATGGCCTCTACCAAAAGAATCTCTGCCCTCGGACGAGGCACCACTGAACCGGCCAAAATGATGAGGCCTCTTGTCATACCCCTGACCACTACCCTGTGATAACACCATCTCGATCCGTCTGGCCACATTGGCCGCCTCCTGAAAGGAAATATCACTCCCTGTCTCTCTGGTCATCTGCAGTCTAATCGTCTGAGCTAGCCCCTCAATAAACCTCCTCACCCTCTCTCGGTCGCTGGGGAGCATCATGATAGCATGTCGGGACAAAGTGATGAACCTGGTCTCATATTGTGTAACTGTCATAGAACTCTGCTAGAGACGCTCAAACTGCCTCCGGAAATCCTCTCTCCGGGTAACAGGAAGAAACTTATCCAAGAACAAATCGGAGAACTGAGCCCAAGACAAAGGTGGTGATCCAGTTGGTCTGGTCAAGCAAAAATCCCTCCACCAAGTCTTGGCGGGACCTGAAAGTCGAAACGTAGAAAAATCGACCCCATTGGTCTCCATGATCCCCATGTTCCGAAGAACCTCTTAGCAACTGTCCAAATAATCCTGGAAGTCCTCTGAAGGTGCACCGCTAAAAGTAGTAGGAAGCAGCTTGGTGAACCGGTCCAATCTCCATAAAGCAACAGCAGTGATAGCTGCTCCATCAACGGCCTGAGACACAATACCTGGCTGAACTATCCCAGCTGTCTGAGGTGCTGGAGTCTGGAACTAAGAAGCTAACTGCTCCGGCGTGCGAATGGCAGGAGTTTGGGCTCCTCCCCCAGCCTGAGAGACGGGTGGTGCTACAGGAAGTAGACCTGCCTGAGCAACGCTCTCCATAAGGCCCACTAAACATACCAGAGCATCCTGGAGTACCGGGGTGGCAATGAACCCCTCGGGAACCTGAGCTGGTCCCATCAAAACTGTCTTAGCAGGAACCTCATCAGCAAACACTACCTGAGACTCCGCCACTAGGGTTGCTGCTCTAGGCTGAGCGCTGCCCCTGCCTTGGCCTCTAGTACGGCCTCGGCCCCTCATAGGAGCTGCAACTGGAGGCTTGGGCTGCTGATCCGTAGATGAAGAAGCATGTGTTCTCGCCATCTGCGAGAGAATAGAATAGAAATTCAATTAGCATTTAGAATTCAAATCGCACGACAGAGAAGAATAGATGTGAAGGTATTCCAAAACTCTGCAGCCTCTGGGGTTTAAATACAGACGTCTCCGTACCGATCCCTCAGACTCTACCAAGCTTGTCCGTGAATTGTGAGACCTAAGCAACCTAGTGCTCTGATACCAACTTGTCACGACTCGAATTTTCCACCGTTGGGACCGTGATGGCGCCTAACGTTGAACCCGCTAGGCAAGCCAATGTGAATGCTTAATTTGCTTTATTCCTTTATTATTAGTCGAAAACAGATGAAATACAACATTTATATGAATAAAAGTACAAAATGAAGCAAGGTATATAACTCGATCCAATGCTTTTACGAAATTTCACAAAAACCAAATCCCAGAATGTTGGAGTCATAACTCACGGACTGTCTATGAATGCTACATATAAAATTCTGAATGGAATGAGTACATCTGTTTCTGAAATAACTAGAATAGAATGCAAAAGAAGTAGAAGGGGACGCCAACAGGACTACCTCGGTGTCTCCACGTGGACTGAAGGCAGCCTCCTCGCTCTAATGTCCGTAGCGTCCTATATCGGGATCTGCACAACAAAGATGTGCAGAGTGTAGCATCAGTATAAACCACCTCATGTACTGAGTAAGTGTCGAGCCTAACCTCGGCGAAGTAGTGACGAGGCTAGGACACGACAACCAAAACAACCTGTGCAATTTAATAATATTCGGAGGAATAATAATAACATGAAGTAAGAAACTAAGTACAAGGAAAAGGGGAACATGCTGGGGAAAAGAAATGTCAAATACGAAAATAACGAAATAAGACAGCAATTCAATATCAACTTGAACAACAGGAAATAACATCACAGAGAAAACAGTACACGGCATCACCCTTCGTGTTTTTACTCTCATCCTCACCAAATAATGAATGCAAGTGCACGACATCACCCTTCGTGCTTTTACTCTCATCCTCACAATAATCAATAGGAATGACACGACATCACCCTTCGTGCTTTTAATATCATAATATGGCACGAGATCACTCTTCGTGCTTTTACACTCTCATCCTCACAATAATCAATACACGGCATCACCCTTCGTGCTTTACACTCTTCCTCACAATAATCAATATACGACATCACCCTTCGTGCTTTACACTCTTCCTCACCCAAACAATATCAATAACAGAAGTCCGGCAAGGAAAAATCAACAATTTGAACCATAATAATAAATCATGACATCCAGGCAAGGGAACAACAGTAGAAATATCACCATCCCGGCAAGGGACACAGATTTAACCAATCTCACTCAAGTACATATCTTCACATAAAATTTCTCAACCGAAACCAATACTCCACAATATTCATTACCAAAAATTTCCACCAAAGTGAAATTCAAGCTATAACACAGTAAATATCAATGAAAACCACATAATTCATAATATCCGACTCACGGGTATGCTTGACACCAACGTATAGGTACTCGTCACCTCACCTCTACGTTGAACATGGTATTCACACATAGCAAATAAGACACAACACCTATTCCCTCAAGCTAAGGTTAGGCCAAACACTTACCTCGACTTCCACGACCAAAATCAAGCCTCAATCACCGCTTTCCCTTTTGAATTTGACTCCAAATCAATTGTATCTAGACATAATTGACTTAATAACATCAATAAACGCTAAATAATTCAATTCCAATGCGTAATTATAGGTTTTCTAGCATTCTTCCCAAAAAGTCAAAAATCGACCCCGGGCCCGCTTGGTCAAAACACGAGGTTCGGACCAAAACCCGATCATCCATTCACCCACGAGCCCGAATATGTAATTAGTTCTGGAATCCGACCTCAAAACGAGGTCTAAATTCCTATTATTCAAAAAGCCATAACTCTACCCAAATCTCTAATTTTCTACCCTTAAGAACATGATTTAGGCCTAGAAATCTGATGGGTGTTAATAGAATTTGAAGAAAATGAGTCTAAGAATACATACCTATGATTTTGTAGTGAAATCCCTCTTCAAAAATCGCCCAAGTTCGAGTTTAGGTGAAAGAGTTATGAAATTTTGATAAAATCCCGTAATGCTATTGTTTTAAGAAAACTTGGCAAAATTTGCCTTATGTGTTCACGACCAGCCTTATGCGTTTGCATAGGCTGCCCTTCCCCTTCCCATTGCGTTCACATCCCAAAGGGTGCGTTCGCATAGAGTTAACACTACCCAGCCCCAGCTCCCTCAGTTAGGCAGTGCGTTCGCAAGAGGCATACGCGTTCGCATAGGCCAGCATTCACCAACCTATGCGTACGCGGAAAGACCCCTGCGTTCGCATAGAGTTAACCATCCCCCCCTCCCTGTTTGCGTTGTGCGTTCGTATGTCTTTCCATGCGTTCGCATAGTATAAAAGTTCAGACACCAGATACAGCAAAGAGACACCAGATTTTTCTAAGTTCAAATCACCCCGACGCCTATCCGAAACTCACCCGAGCCCTCGGGGCTCCAAACCAAACATGTACACAACCTCAAAAGCATCCTACGGACTTACTCGTGAGATCAAATCACCAAAATAACACTTTAAACAACGAATTTAGCCTTAAAATCAAAGAAAATTTCTAAAACTTCTAAAGTATCAAATTTCACGACTACGGGTCCGAATCACATCAAACGACTTCCGTTTCTTACCAAATTTTACAAACATATCACAAATATCATATTGAACCTGTATCGGGCTTCGAAACCAAAATACGGGCCCGATACCATAAATTTCAAATATAATCAAATTTCTAAAATCTCTTATATTTTCAGAAAAACAATTTCTTTCAACAATTAATTTCTTGGGCTTTGGACCTCGGAATTTGATTTCAGGCATAGGCCCAAGTCCTATATTTTTCTACGGACCCTTCGTGTAACGACCCGGTCCGTCATTACGTAGAACCTGCATTATAATTGTTGTTATTGACTTGTTATAGATTGGTTATTCTGTTATTAATGTGTTAGAGTTGATAGGCTTAGAATCGGAATGGTTAAATAAGAATTCAGGCACTTAGTCCGTAAGAATAGCCTTAAAATGGGAAAAGTCAACTAGGAGTTGACTTATTGGTAAACGACCTCGGAATGTGGATTTTATGGCTCGGATAGCTTTGTTAGGTGATTTGGGACTTAGGAATGTGTTCAGAATAATTTTGTGATGTCCGGTGTAGAATTAGGCTTGAATTGGTGAAAGTTAGTTTTTGGCGATTCCGGACGGCAGTGGAAAATAGGCTACCGGGGTTGGAATGGAATTCCGACAGTTGGAACAAGTTTGTAATGTCATTTGGGACTTGTCTGCAAAATTTCAGGTCAATCGGAGTTGATTTGGATAGTTTCGGCATCATTGGTGAATTTTTAGAAATATCAAAGTTCTTAGGCTTGAATCCGATACAAATTTGGAGTTTTGATGTTAGTTTTGGTGTTTTGAGAGTGCAACCAAGTTTGAATGATGTTATGGGATATGTTGGTAAGTTTGGTTGGGGTCCCATAGGCTCGGGATTGATTTCGGGTGGTTAACGGGCATTTTTGGACTTGAAAACACTGCTGGTTTTCTGGTGTTTATGCAGCTGGAATTTGTTCACTGCGATCGCGAGGAATGGTCCGCGATCGCGTAGGGTGAGTGGCTTAAGCAGTGCGATCGCGTAGGGTTAGTTGAGGAATGGCAGATTTTTGTTCTTCGCGATCGCATGGAGGAGGTCGCGATCGCGTGAGTTGAGCGGGGTGTGAAGTGTGATCGTGTAGTGGAGTTCGTGATCGCGTAGAGTAATTGGGAGCGTGAGGGAGCAGCCGATAATGCATCGCGATCGCGTGGGCACGGCTGCGATCGCGTGAGGTTGTGTGAGGGTGAAGCGCGATCGCGTGCTTAAGGTTGCGATCGCGGAAGTCAAAGGACGTAACACTATGTGATCGCAGGGGCAAGGCTGCAATCGCAATGAAGGAATCACTGGGCATATTTAAATTAAACCCTCCGCGACTTAAACCCCTTTTTACACCATTGTTGTACGGAAAAGAGCTCTTGGGGGCGATTTTGAAGAGGGAAATCCTTGTTCTTCATTGAGGTAAGTGTTCTAGTCATTAAAACTCGATTATGGGTGATTATAGACCATAATCCCAGCCTTTAATTCATGAAAAACAGTAGAAAAATAGGATTTTGGGGCATGAGATTATGAGACCTTCAAGGGTCGATTTGAGGGGTCAAACGAACTCCGATTTTGGTGTTCTTTATATGTACGGAATCATGAGAAGATGAAGAACACTTTTCTGTAAAAAAATTCTGAGTTTCGGGACGCGGGTCTGGGGGTCGGGTTTTGCCTGGTTTCGAATTTTTGAGTAAAATTGATATCTTTCTATTGGAAATTGTTCCTTAAGCATATATTGATGATAAAAATCTGAACTTGGTAGATTTGGAGCCTTCGGAGGTGGATTCGAGAGGCAAGCGCATTGCGGAATAGTTTTCGGGCTAGTTTTGAGGTAAGTAATGTCCTTAAATCCTGTCCTGAGGGTATGAAACCCCGGACTATGCACCCTTTCACGGGTTTTGGAATAAAAAGGTGGAAACTTTGGAACGTGGTTCCTAATTTGGGCGACTATTGAGTTGCGAAACCGATTTTTAAGCCTTTGCTTAATTAGTATTTATACATTATGATATGTTTTGGTCTGTTAGCCGTGTTTGGGGCCTCGTGCCGACTTGTTTACCCCTTGTGGGATGTTTTTACTATTTTCCTCACTGATATGTTATGATTTTTCACTC